>JAJPUD010010733.1:15737-59502 GCA_023553655.1 Myrmecobius fasciatus
GGGATGTGTAATGTGGACCACAACATAACATTTTCATACTCCCTATATTGATGTTTGCTTGCATTGTGTTGCCTTTCTCTGATTATGTTTTTTTTTCTTGTAGATAGGATTTTTCTTGAAAAACAATTTGTCAAGTATTTTATCATTATTAATATGCAGTGGACTTCCTGCCATCTAGAGGAGGGGAGGGTACTGGGGGTAAAATTTGTAATGGAAAGCTTTGTAATGTTGAGGAACTACCCATACATATGTTATGCAAATAAAAAGCTTTAATAATAAAAACAAACACATACCCTGTAGATTAATTTCCATGTGTGATCAAAAGATCCATACCTATATGCAGCCCAGTTATCAGTGTAATAATAACCAATTAGGGTCGAGATTAAATGCTTTCCCAGCAGAAACTTCAAAACACCACAGAAAAAATAGCATGTTAACATAATAGTATGGAATATATGTATATCCCTAAATCATAAAAGTATCATGAAATGTACATCCCCACAATTTGCTCTCTCTCTCCTTTCTTCATGTATTTGACACTTCATATGCACATATACTTATATACAGTCATAGAACACAAACATATATACATACATACATATATACACACCCATTAGTAACACATGATCCTTTATTGTATTAATGACCACACACAGTCTCTTCATATGTCAATGCATCCCATTTTAATTTGCGTATTTGTAGGGACATCAATAAATGTCCCCTTGCTATTGTTCTTTCACTACTATTCATAAAGTGGTTTTGCTTTGAAATACTTGTAAAATTTTTCTGACTAGTATAAGGAAACACATAGGAGGAAGATCAGAAACTATGCTTTAAAACAGATGCATAACCATAGAACTTCTAGAACCTGGGGAAAAATTTTTTTGAAACATTTTATCTGAGAAAGGAATAAATGAAATGTTACATGTAGAATTAGGCTTGGGAATTAAATGATCTCTAAGATTCTTCTAGTCTTAAATCATGTTGTGAATGTTTTTTGTTTTGTCTTTCAAATTGATGAAAGACTATGTCAATGACTTATTCCAAATGTAGACTTTTGCTCCAAATTTTGTAGGAGTAAAGCCAGTCAATTTTACTTAATCTGTTTATACAAAATTCAGCTAAATTCACCCTAATCCTCTAGATTAGTGTCCAGAAATGAAGCTGTAGTTTGTGGTACGATCCCAGTTTTGTGACAAGACACAAGATGAAATGCATTGACTTCAAATCAAACTGTCAGCACACTCAGAATTGGATGTCACTGACAGAAATAATCTAGACAGTCATTTCTGCTCATATATTTGACTCAGGAATAAAGGACAGATAGACTTCTCCCATCTGCCTAACTTCAAGAAATCAGATGTGGGTCAAGCTGTAAGACAAGTGTGTCTTCATAGGATTTGAGGGAAGTTCAATAAAGTTGTATTGATGCAACTGTCAAAGGCCTGGTTTTGTTAACATTTCATCAGTCCCTTCTCAGCAAGATGAAAGGCAGCTGCCAACCTGCAGCCCCAGGAAGAGACCATTTCCAGTAATGAAGAGAGACTAAAGGAATTGATTAGTTCTCACTGTCTAATAGGTATATTTGAACCTATTAGTCATTGTGGATTCTGTTGAGAAAAATAGCCTCGTCTCACACTTATTCTTTTTTTGTAAGCTTATCATCTAAGAATTAATAGACAAATCTTGAATGAGAATCTAAGAATGCTGCATATCTTCTATTTTTGAAAATCTACAATTGAATCCTGGACAATGGAACCAAATGAAGCTATGTTCAATGACAATTGTGAGCCATAAACTTCATCCTTTTATTTTGGAGGTAGTATTTAATGGAAATAAACATGGACAAGGAGCCCACAAAGTGAAATTGTTTCCATTGAATCTGATTCAGCATATATATATATATATATATATGTGTGTGTGTGTGTGTGTGTGTGTGTGTGTGTGTGTGTGTGTGTGTGTTTGTGTGTGAAAATAAAATATAATGCTTCTGCTACTGGATACATCAGCAACCAATATGTGGTTTAAAAAAATTAAGTCCTCTTTACCTTTATTTCATTTTTTAATAAAACAGAGATAATAATACCTCTCCTATCCACTTATCAGACTTGTTCGAAGTTCTGTGAACTAATGGATATGACCATTTTAAAAGGTTTAGAAATGCTAAAAAAAATCTTCAGATTCCACAGATTTAGATATTTGCAAATTCTATTTAAGCAGGACTGTAAATTTGTGCTTGAATTTAAAAATATGTATTTTGTCTAAATAGTGATAAGTATTTTCATCAGTGGAATTTTGTTCTTCAGTCATTCAAGTAGTGTTCATGAAATAAGCATTGTGGTAAATGCTAGGGACACAAAGAAGGACAAAATAAGGCCTTGGTCTCAAGGAAGTCATAATGTAATAGAAAGAGGGAAGGAAACATGCAAACCGATATGTATAAATCATACAAACATAAACATGTGTATATATATGTGTGTGTATGTGTATATGTATATATATATGTATATATATATAAATTCATACATATACACATATATGGAATAAATTAAAAATAATTAAAAGAGGAGAGATTCTAGTATTAAAGAGGATTGGGGAAAGTCTTTTTAGAGATAATCGAACTTTACATGAGACTTGAAGGAGCTCTTGGAACCTAGAAAGCATAGATGAAGTTGGAGAGAGTTCCAGACATGGAGGGTACAACCATCTATGAAGCATTTCCTATCAGTTAAAATTTTGTCATTGCATTCACAAAATGTCATGACTTGGAATCCCCATCTTGAATATTATGATTTAGAATTGCCCCCTCCCCTGCCATTCAGTTTATTTAAGATAAAAACTTATAAATTCAAGCAACCTTGGGGGATCACAGAATCCTGGAATTTAAAACAAACATAAAAGTGAATCTAATCCAAATTGTACCTGGATAAAATCATGAATACAACTTTTTGGTAAGATTGCATCTGCTTGAAAACTTCTAATATTGGATAATTGAATTTAGCCTGCTACCTCTATGTACTGCTTAAATTATTAGAAAGCTTTATCTCATGTTGTATAGAAATTGGTTATTCTATGTTTACTCATTTCTCTCAGTTCTAGTTTCTGTAGCCAACAAAAATACATTGAATATATTTTTCCACACCAAAATCCTATTTCTAGCCTCTACTTAAGCATTTTCAGGTATGCAAAGGTATTGTTCAGTATATATAGTTTCACTAGATAGAACAAATAGCTTTTAATCAGAGGAACCTAAGTGATTTCAATAAATGTAGTGGATAAAATCCTGTGCCTTCAAATCTGACCCTAGTTACTAGTTATGCAGCCAACAGCAAGTAATTTAACTTCTATCTGCCTCAGTTTACTTTACTATAAAATGGAGATAAAATAGCATTTACCTAGCACAGTTTTTGTTGTATAAAATGAAATATTTTGGTATTATTAGTACAGTGCCTAGCACAAACATATGACGATAAGTTTATCCTTTTATTCTCCTATAACTTTCACATATTGGTTCTTATTACTATATGACCTTGGCAAATCACTTCTTTCTTGGATTCAGTTTCCTCACTTGCAAAATGAGGTTAACTCCTACCTCTAATTCTCTGATTTTATGATGCTAAGATGACTATATATGCAGATTACAGTGGCTGCTGGTTACCTATGTGAGTGATTTGTGTGATAACAGCATTATGTTTCCATGTAAATATATGCTTTTACGAGCCTACTATGACTATAGAAATTGTCATCATTTGAGCTACTTTTTAGGGGCCTTCTGTTCTAAGGCATTCTGTTATTTGGGAGGGATTATCTATCTATCTATCTATCTATATAAATCAATATTTATATCTATCTACCTATCATCATTTTGCCAAGTAACAGAGAAGAATAGGACATAAAATGGGGATAATTTTTGTAGAAAGAATAAGGGAGATTTACAACATTGGAAGCTCCCCAAAAATGACATGCTTGAAAAGTACATTAATGGAGGATCATGGAGTTAGCATGAAGCACTGAACACTAGGTAAATTGCACCAGATATAGAGGGGGAATTTGGGGAAAAGAGACAATTATGTCACCAAAAAGGGGTATGAGGTGTCAACGACAAACTTTTATTTTTTACTACTTATTAAATAGTTTTTAAGGTAGCATGAGCAAGTTGTAACAGAAAGGTAAGAAAGGGCCAGGCTGAGTAAATGAGTAGCACTTCTTTGTACAAAGAGCAAATTTATAATATGAACTCTTTGATTTTGTTTTCATTACTTTTTGATAAACACAGCCTTTGGTAAAATGCCTTATATGTGGTTGGAAACTAATAAGAGGTTTTTTATTAGATATTTGTATATTCTAAGTCAAGAACAGCTTGTGCCTCTGTCTCACTGTGTAAAGTGACTTCTCTGTCAGGTTCACAATTATTTTTCTAAGCATTAATATTTAATTTATTCAATATTTTCAGCTTACAATTCAGCTGAAGTATATGAAGAGTTTACTACTTACAAAACACTATGCTCAAGGCTGTGGGGAGAAGCAGAATGTTGACAAGGGACAGTTCCTGTATTCGTGGAGATTTTAGACTATATAATAAACAAGAAGATTGATAATTTGCCGTATGATATGCTAAGTGATAAGAAAGTTATTCCAAAAGCTCAATGTTTGATCTGAAGGTCCTAATTTGTTATAACTAATGCAACTAGGGAAAAATTCATGGAGAAAGTAGCATTTGAATTGGATCCTAAATGACAAGTCATATTTCAGTCGTATTGAGAGAGGGAAGGACATTTCTGGTATAAGTTAAAAGGTAGACATCACTGTGAAAGCTTAGAGGACAAAGAGTGTACTATTTTTCCTATAATTTAGAGGGAATAATATGAAGTAATGTGATATAATAGAGTTGGAAAGGGATTGAGATACCAGACTGTGAGAGATCATTGAAAACCAAGTAAAGATTTTTAAAGCTTCCTCAGCAAACAGGAAGAAACAATTAAAGAATTTTAACCAAGGTTAAGAGCGCAGCAACTCCATGGAAGCTACAATGTTGGAGATCAAGACTAGCTAAGTTGCAAGCATCCCTTGAGCCAGAAAGCTTAATAAACATGATCTAGCAATGAATTTCTTGTTCCCACTTCCCTTCTTGTAGATGCTGATTCCTAAACAGTTCACCATTTTCATGAGACAAATCTATCAATCAACCTTCTATTCATAGGGTGTCCCCTTCCCCCATGCACTTAAAATTTAGTACTTGTCTTAAGAGGTGAAAAGTAATAATTTTGGTTCTTTGCTCTTTTTGCAATCTAGGGGTATTTGTCAGCCTATGATTATTAGCAGTATCTTGATTTTGAAGTTTTTCCAAAAGTACAAAATATAAAACCAACCTCTACCACTTTGATCCATAGCTCTAAATTAATTCCCAGACTCTAAACAAGTTTTCATTGACTCCACAGTATCTTGTCTCAGATGAGAAAATGCTGATTCTTTTTTTCCTTTTCCTCTATTCTTTTCATGGTCTATCAGAAAACTAAAACAACTGTTATATTGGTCCACATTTGTAAAAATCACTCCTAACAGTTGAAAAACCAAACCAGAGTTTACATTTCCTTTTTTTTAATCTATCTTTATCTGGTTTAGAGTAAATCATAGACATTACATTGGATAAAAATGCTGAGGGAAATTTAGATTCTTCTGAGGAAATAAGGGAAGAGAGGGACAATAATGCATCACTGGTGTTTTATCGTCTTTACAACAGTGATGAATTTCATTCACCTTAGTTGGATATTGGTGTTGACTCTGTATGACTCTTCACTTGTGTCTTGGTTGTGATAACATCTATTTGCTCTACTTCTGTTTCACCTATGATCTGTTCTATATTCAACTAGTCCCTACTTTAGCTTTTTCTGTTACTTTTGTTTTTTAATTCACCTACTTGAAAGTCCCTTCTCTTCAAAGTAGACACTGGATATTCTACTTCCAAGTCAACATTTGAAACCATAGAACTTAAGGAATGATGGGAAAGAATACCATCCTCCAGCAAATGATTTCCATCTACACTATCTCCATGCTCAAATCTTTTGATGGTCCTCTTACATAAGAAAATGCATCCTTATAATACTAGAAATGATGGATGATGCAGACAGTGGAATTGAGATGTGTTAAGAAGCTGTTCTAGGGGTGGAGCCAAGATGTTGGAGTGAAGACGTGACTCTTTGTGTCCTCCTCCAGTCTTCTCTCAAATCAACAATAAATTAAGCCTTTGAACTGATCTTCAAGTCAACAACTCCAGAAATATTAGGACACTGCTTGCAGATATCTCTGAAGAACTTCATATCAGGTCTGTTTAACTCGAGAAGAGGAGTAAACAGTTTACTTGGTGCAACCCGAGAGTGAGGGTGGGCAGAAACTCCAAACTCCAAACTAAAAACACCTGGAGTGTATCTGAGGCACTCAGGACACTCTGCCTTGATTGGGGGCAGGTGTTCTGGCAGACTTGCCTTGTTTAAGCAGTACTTCCGGTAAAGTCCTACCCCCACTGGCCCACCACCTTGAGTTGACTGGCGGAATTGCCTCAGCACAAACTCAGCCGCCACTTCTCTAGCCTTAACAGACCCCCACGCTGTCTAAAAAAATGAAGAAGCAAAAGAGAGCTGTCACCATAGACAGCTTCTATCTAGAGAAAGAAGGGTAGACTACATATCTTGAGGTTCCTTTAGACAAAATTCCAGTGGAAGTAATCAAGGACCATCACTGGTCCCCTTTTCAAAAGCCCTTCCTGGATGATTGAATAAAGAATCTCAAAAGAGAGCTAGAGAATAAATGGGAAAATGAACTGAAATCAGTACAAGAAGGATACAATATCTTGCAATGAAGGACATAATGCCCTGCAAAAATGATATGAAAAAGACACCAATTTATTGAAAAACAAAACTGGTGAATTGGAAATAGACAATAATGCACTGAAAAATAAAATTAGTGAAGTGGAAAAAGATTGCAATAAGCAAAAAAATCAATTGGCCAGTTACAAAAGGAGCTAAAAAAGGTAACTGAAGAAAACAACACTTTAAAAATAAGAATTGAACAAATGCAAGTGAATGACTCAATAAGACTTTAAGAATGAGTCAAAAAAATCAAGAAAAAATTAAAAAATAGAAGAAAATATGAAATATCTCCTAGGAAAAATAACTGACGTAGAAAATAGAAGTATTTAGATTCTTTTTTTCATCATGGCTTTCAGGAAGTCCAATAATGAAAAAAAGAATCTAAACACTATCTTCCAGGAAATCCTGAAAGAAAACTGCCCTGAGGTTGTAGAATCAGAAGGCAAAATCACCAATGAATGAATCCACTGATCACCTCCTGAAAGAGACCCCAAAATTAAAACCCCAAGGAATATTGTGGCTAAATGTCAGGACTATCGCACAAAGGAAAATATTTTCCTAGCAGCTAGAAAGAAACAATTCAAATACCAAGTATTGATAATTAGAATCACACATGATCAGTCAGCCTCCACATTGAAGGATTGAAGGGCCTGGAACCAGATATTCCAAAAGGCAAAGGAACTTGGATTACAGCCAAGAATAACCTATCTATCTAGAATGAACGTTATCCTCCAGGGAAGAAGATGGTCATTTAATGATATAGGTGAATTTCACCTATTTCTAATGAAAAGACCAGATCTGAACAAAAAATTCTACCTCCAAACACAGAACTCAAGAGAAGTATATAAAGGTAAAAAGGAAAGGACTCTTGAAAACTTTATTTCTACTATGGGGATACTTAAAGTTTGGGGATATAATTAACTAGATATTACGTGATAATATGAAAGAGAAAAGTAGAGGGGGAAAGGTTATCACACTGAGGAAAAGAGGGAAAAGGTGGTAAAATAAAAGGAGATAAAAACTAGGTAAAATCTCATGAAGAGGCAAAGAAAACCCAATCTAATTGAGAGAAAGAAGGGAGGGAGATGAGCATTGTGTAAATCTTACTCTCATTTGGGCTCTAAAAGTATATATCATACATTTTTGGTTCCACAGAGAAACTTGTCCGTTGCTAGGGGGAAGTGGGAGGGAAAGGAGGAAAAGAAAGGGATAAACTAATAGAAGGGAAAATAGAAGAATCAGGGGAAAGGAGTAAACAAAAGGGGGAGAGTATATAAAGGATGGAGGATTGTTTGGGGGAGGGGGTCATCAAAAGCAAAATACTGAGGAGGGGGGAAGGGAGAAAGGGGAAAGGAAAGGGAAAAGCATAATGGGTAAATAAGATGGCAGGAAATAAAGAATTAGTTATTCTAACTGTGAATGTGAATGGCATGAACTCTCCCATAAAGCAGAAGTGAATAGCAGACTGGATTAATAACCAGAATCCCACAATATATTGTCTACAAGAAACACATCTAAAACATAGTGACACATATAGGATGAAGGCTGGAGCAGAAAATATTATGCTTCAGGTGAATAAAAAAAAAAGCAGGGGTAGCAATCCTTATCTCAGATCAAGTAAAAGCCAAGATAGATCTAATCAAAAGAGATAAGGAAGGAAACTATATTTTATTAAAGCGTACCATAGATAATGTAGCAATATCAATACTAAATATATATGCCCCAAGTGCAATAGCATCCAAATTCCTAGGGGAGAAATTAAGAGAGATGCAAGAAGAAATAGACAGCCAAACTATACTAGTGGGGGGTCTCAACCTTGCTCTCTCAGAATTAGATAAATCAAACCACAAAATAAATAAGAAAGAAACTATGGAGGTAAACCAATTGTTAGAAAAGTTAGTTATGATAGATATATGTAGAAAAGTGAATGGAGATAGTAGGGAGTTTACTTTTTTCTCAGTGGTCCATAGAACTTATATAAAAATTGACCATGTGTTAGGGCATAAAAACCTCAAGATCAAATGCAGAAAGGGAGAAATAGTAAATGTATCTTTTTCAGATCATGATGCAATAAAAATCACATGCAATATAAGGCCAGGAGAAAATAGGCCAAAAGTTAATTGGAAATTAAATAATCTAATCCTGAAGAATAACTGGGTGAAAGAGCAAATCATAGGCACAATCAGTAATTTCATCCAGGAGAATGACAATAATGAGACAACATAACAAAATTTGTAGGATACGGCCAAAGCGGTTATAAGGGGCAATTTTATATCTCTAGATGCTTACTTGCATAAAATAGAAAAAGAAACGATCAATGAATTAAGCTTATTATTAAAAAAAAAACTAGAAAAAGAACAAATTAAAAACCCTCAATTAAATTGGAAATTCTAAAAAGAAAAGGAGAAATTAATAAAATTAAAAATAAAACTATTGAATTAATAAATAAAACTAAGAGTTGGTTTTATGATAAAACCAACAAAATAGATAAGCCTTTAGTTAATTTGATAAGAAAAAAGCAAAGAGGAAAATCAAATTGTTAGTCTCAAAAATGACAAGGGAGAACTTTGCTCCAATGAAGAGGAAATTCGAGTAATAATTAGGAGTTACTTTGCCCAACTTTATGCCAATAAATTTGATAATCTAAATGAAATGGAGGGATATCTACAAAAATATAGATTGCCCAGGTTAACAGAAGAGGAAATAAATTATTTAAATAGCCTCATATTAGAAAAAGAAATAGAACAAGCCATTAATCAACTTCCTAAAAAAAAATCTCCAGGGCCAGTTGGATTTACATGTGAATTCTACCAAATATTCAAAGAACAATTAATTCCAATACTATACAAACTATTTGAGAAAATAGGGACAGAAGGTATACTACCAAATTCCTTCTATGAAACAGATATGGTGCTGATAGCTAAACTATGTAGGGTGAAAACAGAGAAAGAAAACTATAGACCAATTTCCCTAAATGAATATTGATGCAAAAATTTTAAATAAGATATTAGCAATGAGATTACAGAAAGTCATCCCCAGGATAATACACTATGACCAAGTAGGATTTATACCAGGGATGCAGGGCTGGTTCAATATTAGGAAAACTATCAGCATAATTAATTATATTAATAACCAAACTAACAAAAACCATATGATTATCTCAATAGATGCAGAAAAAGCATTTGATAAAATCCAACACCCTTTCCCATCAAAAACACTAGAGAGTATAGGAATAAATGGGCTTTTCCTTAAAATGATTAGTAGCATCTACTTAAAGCCATCAGCAAGCATCATATGTAATGGAGACAAACTAGAACCATTCCCAATAAGATCAGGAGTGAAACAAGGCTGCCCATTGTCATCATTACTATTTAATATTGTATTAGAAATGTTAGCTTTAGCAATAAGAAAAGAAAAAGAGATAAAAGGAATTAGAGTAGGTAATGGAGAAACCAAATTATCACTCTTTACAGATAACATGATGGTATACCCTAGAGACTCAACTAAAAAACTACTAGAAACAATCCACAACTTTAGTAAAGTTGCAGTATTCAAAATAAATCTACATAAATCATCAGCATTTTTATATATTACCAACAAAGTTCAGCAGCAAGAGATACAAAAAGAAATCCCATTCCAAGTAATGGATGATAGTATAAAATATTTGGGAATCTATCTGCCAAGGACAAGTCAGAAAATATACAAACTAAACTACAACACACTTTCCACACAAATAAGATCAGACCTAGTCAATTGGAAAAACATTAAGTGCTCATGGGTAGGCCGAGCAAATATAATAAAAATGACAATACGACCCAACTAATCTACTTATTTAGTGCTATACCAATAAAAAAAAATCCAGAATAAATAGTATCAAAGTTCATTTGGAAGAACAAAAGGTCAAGAATTTCAAGGGAATTAATGAAAAAAAAAGGCAGATGAACATGGCCTTGCTGTACCAGATCTAAAACTATATTATAAAACAGCGGTCATCAAAACCATTTGGTACTGGCTGAGAAATAGAGCAGTCGATCAGTGGCATAGAATAGGATATCAGGACAATCTACGCAATAACTTTAGCAATTTAGTGTTTGATAAACCCAAGGACCCTAACTTTTGGGATAAATACTCACTATTCGGCAAAAAACTGCTGGGAAAATTGGAAACTAGTGTGGAAGAAATTAGGGCTTGACCCACACCTAACACCACATACCAAGATAAGCTCTAAATGGGTTCATGATCTAGACATAAATAGTGATGTTGTAAGCAAATTAGAGGAACATAGTATATAGTTTACCTCTCAGACCTGTGGAGATGGAATAAATTTATGTCCAAAGAAGATATGGAACTCTTAATTGAACACCAGATAGATAATTTTGATTATATTAAGTTAAAAATTTCTGTACAAATAAAACTAATGCAGACAAGATTAGGAGGGAAGCATCAAACTGGGAAATCATCTTTACATTTAATGGTTCTCATAAAGGCCTCATTCTAAAATATATAGAGATTTGTCTCATATTTATAAGAATTCAAGCCACTCTTCAATAGATAAATGGTCAAGGGATATGAACAGACAATTTTCAGGTGATGAAATTAAAACCATCTCTAGCCATATGAAAAGTTGCTCTAAAACACTATTGATCACAGAAATGCAAATTAATACAACTCTGAGGTACCACTACACACCTGTCAGATTGGCTAAAATGACAGGAAAAGTTAATGATGAATGTTGGAGGGGATGTAGGAAAGCTGGGGCACTAATACATTGTTGGTGGAACTGTGAACATATCCAGACATCTGGAGAGCAATTTGGATCTATGCTCAAAGTTATCAAACTGTGCATACCCTTTGACCCCGCAGTGTTTCTATTGGGCTTATATCCCTAAGAGATCTTAGAGGAGGGAAAGGGACCCACTTGTAAAAGAATGTTTGTGGCAGCCCTTTTTGTAGTGGCTACAAATTGGAAACTGAATGGATGCCCCTCAATTGGAGAGTGACTGAATAAATTACGATATATGAATGTTATGGAATATTATTTCTCTGTAAGAAACGACCAGCAGGACGATTTCAGAAAGGCCTGGAGAATCCTGCATGATCTGTTGATGAGTGAAACGAGCAGAACTAGTGATCATTATATACAGCAACAACAATATTACATGATGATCACCTCTGATGGATATGGCTCTCTGCAACAAAGAATTGTCTCAGACCAGTTCCAATTGTTCAGTGAAGAAAGCCATATACACCCAGAGAGAATTATATGAAATGTGGACCACAACATAACATTTTCATGCTCCCTATATTGATGTTTGCTTGCATTGTGTTTCCTTTCTCTGATTTTCCTTTTTTTTTGTAGATAGGATTTTTTGTTGCACAACTTGTCAAGTATTATTACATTATTAATATGTAGTGGACTTCCTGCCATCTAGGGGAGGAAAGAGGACTGGGGGTAAAATTTGCAATGGCTAGTTTTGTAAAGGTCAATGCCGAGGAACTACCCATACATATGTTATACAAATAAAAAGCTTTAATAAAAAAAAATAAAAAAAATAAATGTTCTGGATGTCCTTGACCTGTTACTCAAGGAAGTAGAAATGATGTCTTACTAAAAGCTTAGCCAATGCATCTCTGTCCTCAAAACATATGCAACAAGGTCTGTCTGCTGCCAGCCCACATGGAAGAGGTTGAGTAACAGGGCTTTTCCATTACATGTCATCATGCCTTTCTGGAATTACATTATGGGGATGAAGTATAATGTGTGTGGGGATGGATGTCCATTGATCATGTTCTCATTATAGAGAAAACGAAGAAAACTGATTATTCAAAACAACCTTGGGAACCATTTAGTAGTATAATTAATACATTGCTCTGAAGGGTTTCAAATTTATCGTTTATTGTGGTTTAAGAATTGTGAATTGGCTAAAAATGTTTTTTTGTAGAATGTTGCAAAAGATATTCTATCTCAGCATATATTTTTACAATTGCACAATTGATTGACTAATAAAAATACTTATGTAATACAAGAAAAAAAAAACCTGTTCTAATACTCCAGAGGGGTGGTAAATAAGGGACTATTCAAGGTTGGTAATGGTATGACTCTAAAAACAGGAGTAGATGGAAAAAAGATCTTGTTGAAATAGAATCAACAAAGGAAATTCATTTTTAAATATTCATATATGGTGAGTTTAAAGAAAAGTGCTGTTTTTTTTTAAGTTTTGCATTTTCTCTGTCTCTGTGCTGATCACATTGCTCTTTAATCAATCTTATCCACGTGGTATAGGACAGAGTCATTCTCCCTGACTCTGAGGTGAGGAAAATAAATGTCACTCTCAGTCTTTTTCTCCCTTTTAGTTGCTTGGGACCTTGCAGTATGACTTTGTGACTTTTTTTTCAGAAATTACAAATTAATGAGACTGAACTTATATGAGATCAAAAGGGGAATTAGTCTATAAGAAGGAAGAAAATAAAAAGATATGTAAATCCTGTGACATGGTATTAACTTCCTAAGTTATGAAACTGAAACACATGATAATGATTTAAGAACTGGTTATGATTTCCAAATAGCATTACATTCTGACAGTGCAAAAATTCCTGGATTTGGCAGCAGAGGGTTCTAGTTCAAATCCTGGGTCTATTACTTGCTACCTGTGTAATCAAAGACAAGTTACTGAAACATTATTTCATTATATACATAATTAGAGGGTTAGATGAGATGATCTCCAGATACTTTTCAAACTACAAATCTTTGAATCATAAAACCTATATATAAAATTTTAGAGAAAAGTATTATAAAATTTTGGAGCAATATCATCTCATAAGTAATAGTAGAAAGCCAAAAATAAATTTAAAGGAAACAGTGCAGAAACAACTAATCAAGTTTATCCTGAATATTGAAGTAATAATAGGTAACATTTATAGAGATAATTTCAGTCAGTTAATAAACATTTATTAAGCATCTTCTTTGTGTGAGGTATTGTACTAAATGCAAAAGATACAAATTGAAGCAAAAGTCAGTTCCTGACCTTCAAGAAGCTCAAAATCTAATAGAAAATAAAACTTTACTAGTGGAGGACCTTAATTTTCCCCTCTCAGATCTAGATGAATTCAAAAATCAAACAAATAAGACAATAAGAAAAGAAATATGCACAAATAATCCATGTAAGGAATAATAGAAAATAATTAAGAAAGAAAGACCCTAGAAATAAAGAGAAGGGAAGGATTGGTGTAGATTGGTGTAATATTTAATTTCCAATTAACTTTTGGTCTATTTTCTCCTAGCCTTGTATTACATATGATTTTTATTGCATCATGATCTGAAAAAGATGCATTTACTATTTCTGCCTTTCTGCATTTGGTTTTGAGGTTTTTATGTCCTAATATATGGCCAATTTTTGTATGAGTTCCAAGAATCCCTGAGAAAAAAGTAATCTCCCTGCTGTCTCCATTCAATATTTTCCAAAGATTTATCATACCTAACTTTTCTAATATTTTGGTTACCTCCCTAACTTCTTTCTTATTTATTTTGTGGTTTCATTTATTTAATTCTGAGAGAGCAAGTTTGAGATACCCCACTAGTATAGTTTTGCCTCTGTTTCTTCTTGCATCTCTCTTAATTTCTCCTCCAGGAATTTGGATGCTATACCACTTGGTACATATATGTTTAGTATTGATACTGCTCCATTCTCTATGGTACCCTTTAGGAAAATATAGTTTCCTTCCTTATCTACTTTAATTAGATCTATCTTTGCTTTTGCTTGATCTGAGATCAGGATTTCTACCCCTGCTTTTTTTGTTCACCTGAGGCATAATAGATTCTGCTCCTGCCCTCTACCTTCACTCTGTATTTATCTCTATGTTTTACATGTGTTTCTTGTAAACAACATATTGAGCACCAGCCCTGAAGTCAGGAGGACCTGAGTTCAAATCTGGTCTCAAACACTTCACATGTCCTAGCTGTGTGACTCTGGGTAAGTCACTTAACCCCAATTGCCTCAGCAAAAACAAACAAACAAACAAACAAGCAAACAAAAAAACAAAAAAAACAAAAACAAACAAACAAAAAAAAACTTATTGTAGGATTCTGGCTTTCAATCCAGTCTGTTATCCACTTGCATTTTATGGGAGAGTTCATCCCATTCACATTCACAGTTAAAAGAATTAATTCTATATTTCCTGCCATCTTATTTACTCAAAGTTATATTTTTCTCTTTCCTTTCCCCTTTCTCTCTTCCTCCTTCCCAGTATTTAGTTTCTGATGACCATCTCCCTCTAACAGTCCTCCCACCTTTAGAGCCCCTCCCTCTTTTTTGAACCTTTCCCCTAATTCTTCTATTTCCTCTTCTATAAGTCTATCCCTTTCTTTTCTTCCTTTCCCTCCTACTTCCCTATAAGGAGGGATAAGTTTTTCTCTTAAGCTAAATGTGTCTGATATACTCTTTTAGAGCCTAATCTGATGAGAGTAAGATTCACATAATGCTCATGAACCTCCCTTCTTTCCCTCAATTATATTAGATTTTCTTTGCCTCTTCATGAGATTTTACCTTATTTTTATCTCCTTTTTAAAAACTTTTTTTAACCTCCTTTCCCCTTGTTTTCCAGTATGATAGCCCTTCCAACTCTAGTTTCTTTTTCATTTTATCAAAGTAAAATTGAATTATACCCCCATTCTTTAAGTATATACATAATAGAAATATACTTCACAAGAGTTCTTTCTTTTTTACCTTTTTATGCTTCTCTTGAGTTCTGTGTTTGGAAGTGAAATTTTTGTTCAGATTTGGTCTTCTTATTAGAAATAGGTGGAATTCTCCTCTGTCATTGAATGACCATCTTCTTCCCTGGAAGATAATGCTCACTCTAGCTGGATAGGTTATTCCTGGCTGTAATCCAAGTTCCTTTGCCTTTTGGAATATCTGATTCCAGGCCCTTTGATCTTTAATGTGGAAGCTGACAGATCTTGTGTCATTCTATTACAATTCCTTGGCCCAGGTGCTTAGAATCCACCACGCTCTGTCCCAGCCCTGGTCTCCTGCCCTGCCTGACATTTGAAACAGACCTGCTCCAAAGTTCTTCCAAGGCAACTCTTGCAGGAAATGTGTTGTACTCCAAGTATTTGGGGGAGCCTTCACTCCAAACCAGTTCAGAGGTTTAATCTGCTGTTGTTTTGAGAGAAGATCAGAGGAGGTCACAGATAGTCATGTCTGCACTCCACCATCTTGGCTCGACCCCAGGCTTATAGTCTTCAAATTAAACAATTTGTCAACAATCCTATGAGGATACATACACAGAATTTTAGTAGTTGAAATTGATGCTGTTTTCATTCTATCAAAGGCATTCAACAATATTGCTGAAAACATCATTCTAAAAAGCACGAAGACAAGGACATGTCCCTGCTTTACTTAATTGGCATTGGGAAAGCATAAGAACATTATCCATTGTCCAGAAGCTATGAAAATATGCCATCGCCAAACTGGTGTACAAAACTACATAAACTTCTCTGGCAACCAAATTTTCCCTGTTCTTCAAGAAGCACTCACAATGGACAGTTTGATCACATGCTTTTATCAGATCAACAACAAACATTGTGTACAGAATTCTGTTCTGCTCCTAGAATTTCTGCTATAATTTTAAAGCAGCAGACACCATATTTATTATTCCTCTGACTTTTCTGAAATCATACTAAGGTAAATGACCATCTTTCAAAGTGAAGTATCAACATATTAAAGATATTAAAGAGAAATCTGCCTAGAAAGATAGAGAGAGAGACAGAGAGAGAGAGAGAGAGAGAGAGAGAGAGAGAGAGAGAGAGAGAGAGATCTTTTAATTTTTTTATACAGATGGACAATGGAGACACCCTTGTTCATTTGTGAAATTATCTCTTCATACCATATAATTGGAAGATTTCAATCAGCTGCCTTGCAAATCTCAGATGGAATAGAATCAACACTAGGCACTTTGCCTTATGAAAAGAGTTTAATGACATTTCAAATCTCTTCTTCAGTTGAAGGTTTAACTAGAGAGGTATCAACTTCAATCTGAGGTATATTATCAATAACTTCAGCATTATTGGACAACAATCTGTGTGAACACTATAGAAGTTCAGGCCATCTCTCCAGGATCATAGCCTTATCACTGATGTTGTCTCTATCAGCACCGAGAAGTTGAAAGGTACCACAGGTCTTTGGCCCATCAATAACTTTCTAGGCATCATAAACATGCTTTGGATTGTTACTACCAGGTTAAAACTGAATATCATCTTTTTTCCTAATGAGTGAAGAATTTTACATCTATCAAAATTTCAATTACATTTTACCTTTGATGAAGTGAAATGCTTCCTTCTTAGAGATAGACAAACTATTCTGCTGTTAAATCCTGTGGAAATCTTGTGAATTTCCCCATCAATTTTATTAAATCAATCATGTTTGTGAGTCTTCTTGCCTAGATGAATATATGTAGTGCTATATATAAGACCTCTGAAAGTTCCCCACTTTTTTCTTTTCCACTGTTACCAAAGTGTGTTGGTTCAGCTTTCCCTCCTGGTTACCAACAAATTTCTCATGCACAGAATTGCTCTATCTGTTGACATTAAGTCTTCTGATAGTCATCTTATCTTAGGGCTGCCACTTTTATTGAATGTCCAGTATTCTGTTCTACATGTTACCTTTGTCACTCTCATATCCTATCTGTCTCTTCTTACAGTGACATAGTCTATTAAATGAAATGTTTGCTATGAGAGTACATACACAGAATTTTATTATTTCTAGGTAAATGGAAGGCAGCTTGGGATGATAAAAATGTCATGAGATATACAAGTCTTCAGTAGTAAGTGACTGTTGAAGATACTGTTTCTGACTCCATTTCTCTCAAGGACTTGCTTCCATGTCTGATAGTCTGTAGCTATTCTGGAATTAAAGTCACCTGAAATTACAACCTTGGCTTCTTTTGGTGATTGATGACAAATTGCCTCTAGGTTTTTGCAATTATTTTTTGTTCTTGTCAGGATTTGTTGTGATGGGCACATATACCCTGATGATGATGTTCTGCAAGGACAATTGCAATGTTATGAGCATGTCATTAACTCGTTTTGGGAAGCACACAAGCTTATTTAATAGATTACTTTTGATTGAGAAGCCTACACCAGCTCCCTGGAACTCTCCATCATTGGAACCACTCCAGAAAAATGTGTATATAGCTCTGACTTCAGTAAGCTAGACTTCACTTGTCAGCCTTGTTTCACTCAGGACAGCTATTTGGATGCTAAGTTCTCTTACAATAAGAGCTGTTTATCTTTGAAGTCTAATGAATTTTACAGTGTCAATAAATGTACTCACATTTCATGTACTAATAGGGAATAGAATCATCTTTTAAAAAGATTTTGTACATTTTTACATGTGTTTCAACTATAGGATGCAGTTCTCACCTGGTGTAGCAAGTAGGCTACTATGGGGTAAAGCACATCATGTTTAATGTGTCTTTTTTAGCCCCTTATTTGCACAAGAAGGGGAACAATATACCCAAGGTCTTCTGAATTCCACTGTTTTTAGTCCAGTGATAAGATGACCTTATGACTTGGGTCTTCTTTGTGTTGTACTATGACTACAGCTCCTAGTATATTTATACATGCTTCTTTGTCATCTGCCCACTGACACAGAACTTTGAGGTAGGTAAAATGATAAAATAGTAAGGTTTATGCCTTTTAATTTATTCATAAATTATATCTAAGTGAAGCAGAATTTCATGAAATCATCTGTTTCTCTTGTTCAGAGTCATCAAAGGCCATTAAGACAAAAGTCCATGATTGCCATTAGCTTGGAATGAAATGGGTGACTTTGGCATCCTTAATGTCTAACCAAACTCTAAGCACTTCACAACACTTGGTTCAGATCAACACTCTTGGGATAAATTATTCTCATCTGCACATTATAACAGGAAAAATCTTCACATGTTTAGATTAAACAACTCCTAATTCACCAATAGATTGAAGTCCATTGATTACCATAAATCTGTTTTAAATTGTCTGTCATACTATAATGTCTTGTGAGTATTATTTATAATAACATAATGAGCAAGGAATCAAAGTAGATAGACAACTATTGGAATATAGAACAAGAAAATCCAAGAATAGAATGTTATTCTGAAATTACCTACTTAGGTGGGTTCCCATGTTGAAAGAGAAGTTGAAAATGATAAAGACTTATGTGATAAGATTAAACATATAGGCTTCAACGTAGAATTGCAAGATTTCAGAGTGGGTAACAATTTTTGTGAACATCTAATAAAACCATATAGCCAAAAGAATCTCCTCCCCAAGTGGTCATTATGTTTTTGTCTGAAGACCTCTCATAAAGAAGACTCCATTGTTTCTCAAAACAGCCTTTTTTCATGCAATTAATCAGTTAGCATTTACTCAGCCCTTCTTATATATTCATCCCTATACTAATTATTTATGGGCAACATGTTTTTCCCAGTTGGAGCCTGTGTAGATAATCCTTTCATCAATGCAGATCAGCTACTCATATGCAACACCATTTTAAAATCTGTTTGCAAGCACTGAGGAGTTAAATGACTTACAAATGGTCACATGGCTAGTTCGTGTCACAGAAAGGACTTGAATCCAATTCTTATTAAACCCAGTTCTCTTGCATTCCTCTTGAGGAGGAATATAAAAGCAAATTTGTTCCCTAACTACTAAAGACCAACAACAATCATTTTACTGGAAAAATGTATCCGATGCAGGATTTCTTCACATAGAAGGATTTAGAGAGAGTCAGCCATGATACTATAAGAGAAATGTGATCAGAGATTGAGGACCAAGTAGAAAGGATAAATATTTGAGGTGCTGAGAATTGTTGATATCATAAAAAGCATCCATAGAATAGAAAATTCATAGTTGCTGTGATCATTTGTAACAGTAAGAAGAAGTCCAGAACTCCATATAAGTTCCCTTGTCATCTCTGGTAAGTGACTGAGATATCTCCTCTTAGTGTGTTGGGAAGAGAGGAGGGTTGATTGGGTACTGAGACTTCTTGGATCCCAAGAGACATGCTGCATTACCTTGTTAGGAGAAATGGGTGCTGAGGATGCATTATTCAATTCACTGCTTTGGACTTACCTTATTCTATTTTGATAACTTTTATTTTACTTTGAAATTATTTTTCAATTCAGCTTTTTTTAATCAAAACTTCTCAATCTGGGGTCCATGAACATTTCCCTCTAGATTTATGAGAAAAGTATGTTTCAATATATTTTTATTCCCTTGTAATACTATTTTTTATTCATTTAAACAAATCTTTAGAAGTGGTTCATAAGCTTCATTAGATTGTAGAGAGATCAATGACACAAAAAGTGGTCAGAGATCCTTGGTCTAGTGAAGTTTTGATGTAAATGAGAGTTCCTGGATAATGTGTTTAGAGAAAAGGTATTTAGATACAGAAAGAAATCTAACTGTGACTTCCCTGGGGTCACATAAAGGAGGTCCTAACTATTACATTAAAAGAGGAGTGTATTGAAATATTAACATATTAGGGATAATGTAGAAGAGCTAAAAAGAAACAGGAGATCTCTGGAAAAAAGGAGAAAGTTATCACCAAGAAAAAACAAATTAGTATTCATAATTATTTATATATCTTCTCTTCAAAGAGGACAAATGAAAGCTTATATAGAAGGCATTGGTTATAAGGCACCTGAAGAATTAGAAGTATTATCAGATGCCTACCATTTAACCATGCTGGATAGAGGGAGAAAGGAAGATTATTCTGGGCATGTTGTCACTTTATAGCTTGATTAACTGCTCCATTTGTATGAATATCAAAAGATTCCTATTTTAGGTGTAGACTTGTCATGCCTCTTCTCTTTCTGTATAAAAATAACTTGCTAGGCAGCACTTCCACATCAAAAGACATCCCACTGTAGTCATTTCCAGCACCTTTCATCCCAGGACCTCAAAAAGATCACACATACAAGCCTGTGCTCTTTTCACAGAGAGGGAGCCTATGAAGCAAAAAGCTGAGCTCAAAGTCATATATCAATGATGGAGACAAGAAAGAAGATTTAAGGAGCCGTGATTCTTAGCTCATGACTCATGGTTCTAAAAGCAAAGGCCACTGTCCTTTGTGTATGTCAAATAAAGAACAGAGGGAGAATTGTTGGTGGGGTGTGAAGCAGAGTAAGAAAAGGGAGGAACTAAAGAAAACTTAAAGGAGACTTTGATTCTGCAAATTCATGTTGCATGAATTTTTAAAATAAGATTTGAATAATTTTGATCCAGAATCTTCTGAATGTTATGATTAATATTCTATCTGCAGGATCCTAAGAACTGGAAGAAGTCTAAAGGTCATATGTTCTAAACCTTTGATGGATCTGGACGAGATGGAATTATTCTAATCTATTCATTCTAAGTAATCTAATTCCTAGAGTTGGAGGTGGACTAGAGAGGAAGGTTCTACTGTTTCTCTGGGCAAAAAATTTTATTTTTTAAATGACCTGATTTATTTAGTTGTATTTGTTATTTCAACATTTAAGTTGTTAAAGTAAAAAAAAGAATATTAAATAGTCTGATTGTCATTTAAAGCCTTCACAAGCTGACTTCCACCAAACTTTATAGTCATTTCATATGTATACTGTGCCTAGACTCCTGAGTTTACCCAGACTGGATTAAATTTTGGGGGAAGCAGTTGCTTTCAAAATAATTTCTCTTTGGGTTATTTTGTTCTTCCTTCTGTTGTATATGCTTATTTAATTTGGGATCTTAGTCTATAGCTAATAATTGGCTTTTACTAATGGGGTTGACAATATCCCCAGTATCCATGCAAGCACTCAAGATAATAATGGATATCAGGTAAGAGATATTCATTTCATCTCACACAAATTAAAATTTAAAATAGGCACATGAAAATACAGCTAAGGGGTCAAACATTTCCTGTGGTTCCAAAAGGCAGAATAAGACATGATTCTGGGAAGTGACTAGGAGAGTGATTTGGGCTCATTACGAAGGGCTTTCTCAAAAGTCAAATAGTTGTAGAAATAGTGGACCTTCCCAAACTTGGAGATAACCAGCTAAGACAATTTTATTTAAATCAGGATTTAAATTTGGAAAATATCTATCTTCCCCACCAAAAGATAAAGAAAAAAAAATAGATGCTATAAAAAGATGCTGTAAAATGAGGTATTTAAGAACAATTTCAAACCCAATAAAATTCTGTGACATAACCCCAGCACAAATACACACACATATACATAAACATGTAGACATGCATATACTGCATTGATTTATTGTGATAAGGAATTATTTGTAGAAAGAGTAAATACATCTCAATGGATCTGACCAGATGGCATTTCATAGTGAGGAAGCACAATTGAATGGGCAATTAGGAATGCCAGAGGCTCATGAAAATCATGTTGATTTTCAATTGTTTGAGTACTTTGGAAGTGGTGAGTAAAGTTGGATAAACAGAAAATATGTTCAGGACTTACTGGAGATGTTTTTAAAGAGCTTTTAATTCATGAGCCTGATGTACTGGAGCAGAATATAGCTAGTTAACATTTGCTCTTGGAACATTAGGGATGCATAGAGTGGTATAGGAGCAAAAAAGCATTGGATTTAGAGTCAGTATCAGAATTACTCTTTTTCAGAAGTTGATAAGGAAAATTAATCTCTTTAATTCTCATTTCATCATCTGCAAAATGACAGGATTAGATTATTTTATATCTAAAATTCATTTTCAGAATAATTCATATTGTGTGAAATCAGTATACCAAATGCTTTATTTTCCAAAGTGCCTCCTATACTACATAGTATAGAATTTAGAATGGTGGCTGTTATCTTATTAAGTGCTTAATATATGTTTATAGATGATAGACTTTTTCAATTTTTATTTTACCCTCACATTCTAGGATTTTGAGGCAATTTTCCTTGAAGATTTCTTGAAATATGATGTCTAGTTTTTCTTTGATCAAAACTTTCAGGTAGTCCAGAGATTCTTAAATTATCCTTGATATATTTTCGGAGTAAGATATGTTTTCTATGAGATATTTTACATTGTCTTTTAATTTTTATTTCTCTGGTTTTGTTTTATTATTCCTTGATGTCCCCTGGAATTTATTTGTCTATTTCTCATGGTAAAGGAATGATTTTCTTCAGTGAGCTTTTGTACTTCATCTTCCATTTGGACAATTCTGCTTTTCAAGGAATCATGTTCATCTATGAAATATTGAAATTCTTTTTCTATTTGGTCAGTTCTGGTTTTTAAGATATTGTTATTCTCACTAATTTTGTGTCTTTTTTTTTTACCAATCTATTAATTTTATTCTCGTAATTTTCTTCCCTCACTTTTTTAGTTTTTTTATATACAATTTTTATTTTCAAAAATAAATTATTAGCTTTTTTTTAGAAATTCACATTGGTCTTGCATCCAATTCCTATTATCCTTTAATTCTTTCCTTGTATTTTTTAACTTCATTGATTCTTCAGATTTTGTGTCATGATTTTCTCTGGCAGCATATTAGATTATTGTGGTCATGTCCTTTGTTGTTGCTGTTATTTGCTAATTTTAAGTTTATCTCTTGACTTTGAATTTTGTTAAATTTAAACTCTGTTTTTATTTTTTTTCCAGGGGTGAAACTTCAAGCTTCAAGCTTTTACTGCAATGCTGTTTTTAGAACCATTTCTAAGGGTTTAGAAAATTGTGATTCCAAGGAGTTAGGGAAAAATATATTCATTGGTCTGTGCTTTTGATTTTAACCAAAAGGAGTCAAGATTCCTTGACATTGGAATCAATATTGCTTTTTAGGGTTCCTAGTTCCTTGGGTCCAGAAGTGATATTAATCC
This sequence comes from Myrmecobius fasciatus, assembly GCA_023553655.1. Lineage (NCBI taxonomy): Eukaryota > Metazoa > Chordata > Mammalia > Dasyuromorphia > Myrmecobiidae > Myrmecobius > Myrmecobius fasciatus. The sequence continues at coordinate 39,429 of JAJPUD010010733.1, forward strand.
TACTCCTTCTTGATCAAAAGTGTTCCTCTTTGTCTTTGAAGTGTGAACCAGAAATGAATGTAGGCAATGGAATTGTCTGTGTCCAGTGTTAACACAGAGATCTGTTGTAATATCTTTCTGACCAGTTACCAGGTATTTTTACCATTTATGATTTGAGAGCACCCAAAGCTGTTGTTTTTGTTCCTGCCTTCTAGTCCCACATAGATGCTGGGTCAGTCTCCAATTCTATATCGCAGATCTCTTTTTCCAACCTCTGTATCGTCTTTGGTTGGGAGAATGTCTCACCCTGACCTTTTGTTGCCTCTTTCACTGGAGAATTCTATTATAAGGGCTATTTTAAATTTATTGGGAATTTAAAGGGAATGTTGACACAAGTCATCAAAATTTTTCCTCTACTTGTCCATTTTATCTCCAACCCTGGAGGTCCTCCATCTTTCCATTTTTTTACACTGATGAATAAACTGAGATTCAACTACTTTAAATAACTTGACCAAGGTCAAACTTCTCCTAATTGGCAGAGCCAGGATTAAACCAAAGTCTTTGGTTTCCATGTTTGGTGGTCTTGCTGATTTTATTTATACATGCTTGTAGCACTTTATCAAAGAAGATAGACCTTTGTCTTAAATAAAGATCTTTATCTTCCCTCTTTATCTTCATCTGGAAGATTCAAAACATATTTTCTAGTCCAACTTCATTTGACAGATAAGAAAACAGAAGCCCAACACAGCAAGTTTTAAAAATGTTAAGATCCCAAAGTCATACAAATGACTAAGTTACAGAGCCAAGATTTAAAGCCAGATTTTTAGATTCCAAATCCATCATTCTTTTCTATGAGACATTATGAAATCCTGCATGTATTACATAGAGATCAGGAAGACTAGCTAAAAAACAACAGAAAAAATAACCAAATAAAATGATATTCCAGGTCTGTAACAAATTTACTTCCAAGACACATTTAAAATTTTACTGAAAGTCTTGGTGTATTAACCAGTAAAACAATGAATTTGTATCTTTTACATTCCTACATCAAGCTTTGATGCTATAGGGAGCACAGAAACACATATTGTCTTCTTCCTTCTAGGAGCACTGAGTTATGAATAATCAATCTAACAGCCAGTACACATTTCCTACATATCTACTGTGTTTTCAGCCCCAGACTCCCTACTGCAGAAGATACAGAAATGTTAGAAATAGTTCTTTCCCTTAAGAAATTTGCTGTACTAGTTCAGGAAAGCAATGCACCAAACATGACATAATGAGAATAATACACAGAAATCTGCAATTTAATGCTAAATTATGTGGTATGGAACCCTATGGCTTCACTTTTCACTTATATGCAGATAGTTTTGAAATCTCCTCTCCCTAAATTGAGTTCTATATTTCCTTCTGCCTCTTGGACAGTTCTGCTCAACCAGTCCTTTTAAACTTAATATGTCTAAAATTGAGCTTCTCATACTATCGACTTCTAGCCCTCATAACTATTTAGAATCAGAACCAGAAAATAGCAATAATAGTGGCATTTATAAAGCACTTTGAGGTTTATAAAACATTTTGCACATAGCTCACTTGTTCCTCATGACAACTTGATTAAAGAATTTCTATTATTATTGCCATTTTATAGATAAGGGGACTGAGGCTAATAGAGGTTAAATAATTTCATTGGGGTTACACAACTGACAAGTTTATAAGGAAAGATTTATACTCAGTTTGTCCTGACACTTAAGTGCAGTACTCTGCCTATTGGACCAATTAGAGACCTGATCAAGGATAATGACAATGACAAAGTAGTTGTATATCCTCAAGGCACACTTTTACCTATTATTTTCCAGAAGTAGAATCAAGATGGTAGATTGAGAGGAAGTGTTTTTCTATAGTTCATCAAGCATACATCCTCTATCTAAAAATAAAAACAACAGCAACAACAACAACAACAACAACAACAACAACAACAACACACACACACACACACACACACACACACACCCTAAACAAAAAACAAAAATTCTAGGCAATGTACCAAATTGAATTTTTATTAGGAAAGCAAAAAAGTTAAAAAAAAAAAAAGAGTCGCAATAAATCATTTTTTTCCACCCAACCAGGACAACTTAGGAAGATGTATGGTGATCTTTGCAGACACAAGGACAAGGGCAGTACAGCAACAGTAATGAGGAATATTCTAGCACCCAGGGATATTAAGGAGACTGGGACTGAGTCTTGGGTTAAGAAGTACTTGGGCTAAAAGAGATTCCAGGGGATGCCTGAACTTACACTCAGAATTTTTGGCACATTTGGCACCTCTGTTTCTCATTATCCAGTTTCATCACTTAGTTCTAGAGCAAAGAGGAATTATTGCAATTGGGAAGGACTTTAGCTGCTTATGGAGCAAGAAACTGGTTCTATAAACATAGCTCTGTGACTTTGTGGTCAAGAGCATCATGGGAATCATTTTTAAGCTTTAGTTCTTCACCTAAGTCTGCAATACAAGGGCTAGATTATTAGAGCAAAGGAGATCTAATAGTTCAGTTCCTCTGAACCTACAGAAAAACTAATGATTACTGAGTCTAGCATCATTGTACTAAAACTCAATCATATATAATTTGACATATATAAATCTAGGTTAAAAACTTGAAGAACTCAGAACAAGAAGCAGTGAAAAGGTGTCTCTTCAGTTCACATCAACTTGAAAATAATGGAAATTTGGAGAATCCCAGAATTAGTTGTGAAAACAGAAGAATACAAAAAGACAGAAACAAAGTCCAGATATTGGCCTTTCCCCAGGAGTGAACAGAAACTAATAGTAACAAAAGCTCAGCATTCAGAAAGTTAGCAGAATGAGTAAGAAAAAAAAAATATGACTATAAAAAGATACCATGATGACAAAGAAATTCAAGATACAAAGACAGAAGGAATCAATGACAATGTCTACAAGCAGGGCAGCTAAGGAGGTTCAGTACATAGAGTGCTGGAACTGAAGTTAGGAGTTCAAATCTGCCCTCAAACACTTATTAACTATGTAAGAGATACAAAAAGAAATTCCATTTAAAATAACTGTGGATGATATAAACAAATTTGGGGGTCTGTCTGCCAAGGCAAAGTCAAGAACTATACAAATACAACTACAAAACATTCTCCACACAAATAAAGTCAGATCTAATCAATTGGAAAAATATCAAGTGCTCATGGGTAGGCTGAGCAAATATAATAAAAATGACAATACTACTTAATTGATATACTTTTTTCAGTGCCATACAAATCAAAATTCCAAGAGATTATTTTACAGATCTAAAAAGATAATATCAAAGTTAATCTGGAAGAATAAAAGGTTAATAATTTCAAGGAAATTAATAAAGAAATGCAAATGAAGGTGGCCTAGCTGTACCAGACCTAAAACTATATTATAAAACAGAGCTCATCAAAACCATTTGGCACTGGTTAAGAAATGGAGTAGTCAATCAGTGGAATAGGTTAAGTTCAAAGGACAAAATAGTCAATGACTAAAGTAATCTAGTGTTTGAAAAAACCCCAATCCCAGCTTTTGGGATGAGAATTCACTATTTGAAAAAAACAGTTGGGAAAATTGGAACTGATATGACAAAACCTAGGCATTGACCCACACCTAACACTGTATAACAAGATAAGGTCAAAATGGGTTCATGATTTAAACATAGAGAGGGATAATATAAGCAAATTGGAATAACATAGGATAATTTACCTCTCACATCTGTGGTTATGACCAAAGAAGAAATGGAGATCATTATTGAACACAAAATAGATAATTTTGATTATATTAAGTTAAAAAGCTTTTGTTCAAACAAAATTAATGCAGATAAGATCAGAAGGGAATAAATGAACTGGGAAAACATTTTTACATTCAAAGGTTCTGATAAAGTCCTCCTTTCTAAAATATATAGAGAATTGACTCAAATTCATAAGAATTAAAGCCATTCTCCAATTGGTAAATGGTCAAAGGATATGAACAATTTTCAGATGAAGAAAGTGAAACCATTTCTAGTCATATGAAAAGGTGTTCTAAGTCACTATTGATCAGAAAAATGCAAATAAAGACAACTCTGAGGTACTACTACACACCTCTCAGATTGGCTGAGATAACAGGAAAAGCTAATGATGAATGTTGGAGGTAATGTGGGAAAACTGGGATACTGATACATTGTTGGTGGAATTGTGAACAGATCCAACCATTCTGGAAAACAATTTGGAACTATTTTCAAAAAGCTATCAAACTGTGCATACCCTTTAATCCAATAGTGTTTCTACTGGATTTATATCCCAAAGAGATCTCAAAGGAGGGAAAGGGACCCGTATGTGCAAAAATGTTTATGTCAGCCCTTTTTGCAGTGGCAAAAAATTGGAAACTGAGTGGATGCCCATCAGTTAAAGAATGGTTGAATAAGTTATGGTATATGAGCTTTCCTCTATAAGAAATGATCAGCAGGATTCTTTCTTTTTATTTATTTATTTATTTATTTAAAACCTTTTATTTACAAAACATATGCATGGGTAATTTTCCAACACTGACCCTTACAAAACCTTTTGTTCCAAATTTTCCCCTCCTTCCCTCATCCCCCTCCCCTAGATGGCAGGTAGTCCATTACATGTTAGATATGTTAAAATATACGTTAATCCAATGTATGTATACTCTTGCTGCAAAAGAAAAATCAAATCAAGAAAGAAAAAATAACCTGAGAAAGGAAACAAAATGCAAGCAAGTAACAACAGAAAGAGTGAAAATGTTATGTTGTGGTCCACATTCAGTTCCCCCAGTCCTCTCTTTGGGTGTAGATGGCTCTCTTTATCACTGAACAATTGGAACTGGTTTGAATCATCTCATTGTTGAAGAGAGCCATGTCCATCAGAACTAATCATCGTATAGACTTGTTCTTGCTATGTAAAATGATCCCCTGATTCTGTTCATTTCATTTAGTATCAGTTCATGAAAGTCTCTCCAGGCCTCTCTGAAATCATCTTTTTGGCCATTTCCTACAGAACAATAATATTCCATAGTATTCATATACCATGATTTATTCAGCCCTTCTCCAATTGATTCATTTTCCATTTTCTTGCCACTACAAAAAGGGCTGCCACAAACCTTTTTGCACAAGTGGATCCCTTTTCCTCCTTTAAGATCTCTTTGGGATATAAACCCAGTAGAAACACTGCTGGGTCAAAAGGTATGCATAGTTTGATAACTTTTTAAGTGTAATTCCAAATTGCTTTCCATAATGGTTGGATTCATTCACAGTTCCACCAACAATGTGTCAGTGTCCCAGTTTTTCTACATCCTCTCCAACATTCATCATTATCTTTTCCTGTCATCTTAGGCAATCTGAGAGTTGTATGATGGTATCTCAGATTAGTCTTAATTTGCATTTCTCTATCAATAGTGATTTGGAGCACTTTTTCATGTTTAGAAATAGTTTCAATATCTTCATCTGAAAATTGTCTGTCCATATCCTTTGACCATTTATCAATTGGAGAATGGCTTGAATTCTTATAAATTTCAATCAGTTTTCTACATATTATAGAAATGAAGTCTTTATCACAACCTTTGACTCTAAAAAAATGTTTTCCCAGTTTATTTCTTCACTTCTAATCTTGTCTGCATTAATTTTGTTTGTACAAAAACTTTTTAACTTGATGTAATCAAAATTATATATTTTGTGTTCAGTAATGATCTGTACTTCTTCTTTGGGAACAAATTCCTTCCTCCTCCACAAGTCTGAGAGGTAAACTCTCCTGTATTTTTCTAATTTGTTCATAATATCATTCTTTATGTCTAGATCATGAATCCATTTTGGCCTTATCTTGGTATACGGTGTTAGGTGTAGGCCAATCAATGCCTAGTTTCTTCCATACTAGTTTCCAATTTTCCCAGCAGTTTTTTTTCCAAATAGTGAGTTCTTATCCCAAAAATGGGGGTCTTTGAGTTTGTCAAACAGTGAATTACCATAGGCATCGATAATTTTGTCCTGTCATCCTAACCTCCACTGATCAACTATTCTGTTTCTTAGCCAGTACCAAATGGTTTTGATGACTGCTGCTTTATAATATTTTTTTTAGATCTGGAAAAGCTAGGCCACCTTCCTTTCCTTTTTTAAAATTCTCTTGAAAGTCTTGGCCTTTTATTCTTCCAGATGAATTTTGTTGTTATTTTTTTCAAGGTCAGTAAAATAATTTCTTGGGAGTTTAATTGGTATAGCACTAAATAAATAGATTAGGTAGTATTGTCATCTTTATTACATTCCCTCAACCTATCCAAGAGCACTTGATATTTTTTCTAATTGTTTAGATATGACTTTATTTGTGTGGAAAGTGTTTTGTAGTTTAGTTCATATAGTATACTACTGACAGTTATTTCAAGTGGAATTTCTCTTTGTATCTCTTGCTGTTGGATTTTGTTTGTGATGTATAAAAATACTGATGATTTATGTGGATTTATTTTGTATCCTGCAACTTTGCTAAAGTTGTCGATTATTTCTAATAGTTTTTTATTTGAGTCTCTAGGGTTCTCTAAGTATACCATCATATCATCTGCAAAAAGTGATAATTTGGTTTCCTTATGATCTACTCTAATTCCTTTCTTCTCTTTTTCTTCTCTTATTACCAAACCTAGCATTTCTAATACAATATTGAATAGAAAAAAGGCAACCTTTTTTCACCCCTGATTTTACACGGAAAGGTTCCAGTTTATCACCATTACATATGATTCTAACTGATGGTTTTAAATAGATGCTACTGACTATTTTAAGGAAAATCCATTTATTCCTATACTCTCTCTATTGTTTCCAATAGGAATGGATGTTGCATTTTATCAAATACTTTTTCTGTATCTATTGAGATAATCATGTTTTTTGTTAATTTGGTTATTGTTATAGTCAAGTACGCAAATAGCTTTCCTAATATTGAACCAGCCCCAACAGGATTATTTCAGAAAAGCCTTGAGAGAAGTACATGAACCAATGCCAATTGAAATGAGCAAAATCAGGAGGTCATTGTACATGGAAACAAAATTATATGGTGATCAATTCTGAGGGACATGGCTCTTTTCAACAGTGAGACAATTCAGGCCATTTCCAATGATGTTGTGATGATGAGAGCCATCTACACCCAGAGAAAGGACTGTGGAAACTGAAGGTGGACACCATAAGCAAATAAGAAGGTTGAGAAACAGTGTACCTGTCAGGATGGGGGAAGGAGGATAATTCTTGACCAAACAGATAGAAAGCATTATGAAATGCAAAATAAATATTGTTGATATTCTAAATTAAATAAAGTTTTTGTACAAACAAGAACAATGCAAACAAAATTAGTAGGAAAGCAGAAAGCCTGAAAACAATCTTTTAAAGTAAGTTACTCTGTCTGATAAGTCTCATTTCTCAAATATATAGAGAACTGAATCAAATTTATAAGAATAAAAGCTATTTGGATTAAGTTTGTGAATATATAATAAATGATTAGCAGGCTGATTTCAGAAAATACTGGAAAGAGCTGCATGAACTGATGCTGAGTGAAATGAGCAGAATAAGGAGAATATTGTATACAGTAACAACAAGATTTTGTGATGATCAACTGGTCAACTTCACTCTTCTAAGAATACAGTGAAAATTACAAAAGATTTGGAATGGAAAATGTCATCCACATCTGGAGAGGGAAATATGAAGACTGAATGTGGAATGAGGCACACTATTTTCACCTTTTTTGTTGATTTTTTCTTTCTCCTGTTTTTTTTTTTTTCTCTTGCACAGTATGGCTAATATGGTAATATGGCTAAAATGATTGTACATATATACATTACATGAAATTGATTCCTGTCTTTTGGAGGGAAGAGGTAAAGGAGGAAGGGAGAAAATAATCTGGAACTCAAAATTTCACAAAATTAATGTTCAAAACAATCTTTACATGCAATTGGAAAAATTAAGTACCATTGGAGAAAAAAATAGAAGCTATTCCCCAATTAATAAATGGTCAAAGGGCATGAACAAGAAGTTTTAAAATGGAGAAATCAATGCTATCTATGGCATAAGAAGAAGTGTTCTAAATTACTTTTGATTAGAGAAATACAATTTAAAGCAACTCTAAGATACTATCTCACACCTATCAGATTGACCAATATGGCAACAATGAAAGTGATAAATATTGGAAAAGATGTGAGAAAATTGAGACAGTAATGCACTGTGGATCAAGTTATAAAGTACTGCAATCATTCTGAAGAGTAAATTAGAGCTGTGCCTAAAGGGCAAAAAGCATACACTTTGATGCAGCAAAACCACTACTAGGCCAATATCCTGTAAAATATTTATAGCAATCCTTTTCTTGTGGTGGCAAAATATTGAAAACTGAGGGGATGCCCATTGGTTGGGGGAATGGTTGAACAAACTCTGATATAAGCATGTATTGGAACAATATTGTGTAATAAGAATTGATGAGCAGTCAGATTTCAGAAAAAATCTGGAGACTTGTAATAATTAATACAAAATAAAATGAGCAGAACCTGGAAATCATTGTATATAATATCAGCAACATTGTGTGATAATAATATATGATTGACTCTGCTGTTCTCAGCAACACAATGATCTAAGTACAAAGTACTCATGAAAGAAAATGCTATCCTTAACCAAATAAAGAACTGATGAATTCTGAATACAGATTGAGGCTTATTTTCTTCCACTTTGTTTATTCCTTCTTGTTTTTTTTTTCTTTTTTATCTGTTTCTTCTTTCATTACTGTGATTTATATTTAAATGTTTTACATGATAACACATGCATAAACTATATCAAACTGTCTACCATCTTCAGAAGAGGGCAGGGGAAGAACAAAGGAATTGAAAAAAATTTAGAACTCAAAATACTGTAAAAATAATGCTATTATTTTGAAATGTAACTAGGGAAACAAAATCTTTTTATAATAAATAAGTGTTCCTCATTGCACTTTCTTATATATTCAGAGACTGTGTGTCTTGTCAATGCCTAGTTCCAGTTTTGTCTTTCTTGGTCACTACTTTTTTTTTTTTTAACATCAATCAATATTTCAACAAGAATATGTATTGTAGCACTATTCTTTCAGACATTTAATCCTGAACATTGCCTTATTTTGGTCTTGTTTGTTTGGCAACATGTCACTCCCTTCCTGTATCACCTCTCCATCAGCTATCAAGCCTTTTAATTTATCTCTATGAGTCCATTCTTAAATACCACTAACAAAATAACCTCTGAATACATAGTTCTATCCATTATACCCACCTTTCCACACACCTTCAAGGTCTCTTGTATTTGCATTATTTGTCATGTTATTTCCTGCACCAGAAATGCCAGTTTCTTTTCTTGACATAATTTTACTTATACTTTATGTGGAATGGTGTGGAGAAGATGCTGATTGTAATGTTTCCTGAAAATCATGTATAATCTTGCCCAATTTGATGAACTTTTTGGGTTTCTTTTTTGGATACCTACTATTATGAATGTGGGACTTGGACAAGGGACATTAGATTGCTCCTGACTGGTTTTCGATGATTAAGGTTGCTTCAACATAATTGAAGCATTGGTAATTTGTGATGTTAAACTACATTGTTCAAGAATCCATTCATTTGGGATAATTTCTAAAAGAGAGCTAAAATCATTGATTTTATTCATTTATATCATTTTACACTTGTTCATAGAACAGATCAGAGTACAACAGAGAACACTTGTGCTCTGGAGTTGGTATCAGAGAAATTTGAAGAGCAGTATCCTGTGCATGGATATAGTCTTCTTCCCCTTCCCCTTCCATCCCTTTCCCCATCCCCACCTTGTTTTCTCATCAGAAACTGTGAATGGTGGCCTTGGATCAGAAGACCATGAAAGCTGAATGTGCTAACCCTTAACCTTAGGAACATTGATCAGAGATTTGTAACCTTATAGTACCCTTGATCAATTCAAGAGATGATGGTAGACAAGGAATGAAAGAGTTCCTGACAAAGCATATGGCAAGATGACCTCTGAATACTCAGTGCTGAAAATGGAAATTCCTCATCCATAAACCTCTAGGACATATAATATTTGCATTATTTCTCCTAATTGCCTATCCTACCAGACATAGGGATTCACCGATCTGTCCCTGAACTCTTTTTATCTCTATTGAAGAGGGAAGATTTTAATCTCTTAGTCATATGATACTCAGATCCAGCCTTCCAAATTAAAAAAAAAATCAGATTTCCTTCTCACTTTGGAGGTTATTCATGGATAATCCAAAGTTTAAGAGTCTCAGAGTGGAACCAATTTTAACCAGAGAAGGGGGATTCTTTAGTCAATTAGATGCTAACCACTGAGGGGAAATTTATTAGTTAGCATGAGCCTTGAGGATAGGTCAAATTTCAAAAGTTCAGGAATTTGATCCTGTAAAGATTTCTCTCTTCTCTTTCCTCCTTCATTCCCTCCTTCTACCCTCTCCTCCCCACTGTGTTCTCTCTCTTTCTCTCTCTCTCTCTCTCTCTCTCTCTCTCTCTCTCTCTCTCTCTCTCTCTTGCTCACTCTGATTCTGTCTCCCTCTCTCCCTCCCTCTCTCCTTCTCCTTCTCTCTCTGTCTCTCTCTGTATCCCTTTCTCTCCTCTCTGTCCCCTCAGCCATCTCTCTCATATTTTACACACAGGCACTTAATCACATTGTTAGTTATGAGAGCAACAATTATTAACATTACATTATTAATGCCAAAAAATTAGGATTGTACTACCTCTGGGTTGTTATAGTAAATTATTCAGGCAGTCCCATTTTGATGGAAAAGGAGCTGCTTATTAAGAAACTCTGCCTTCTAGAGAATATGTGGGAGAGAGGAATTTCACTGGAATAGCAGAGTTGCCTTAAATGAAGCTTATAAGTTGATATGAATGCCTTGTATGTTTTTAGTACCTGTTTGGGGACTCCTATACATCTTTTTTGTCTTATGTATTTTTGAGATAAAGTACAGGCTTCCCTATATCCAATATACATTTGTAATACCCTGAATATTTGTATAGCTTATAGGAACCTTTATTACAACCATTAATGGAAACCTAGAATACAGCAGCATTATATTTGAAATGTTTCTAGAATTAACCCTGTCTTAGGGAAGTGAACTAAAGTGAATATATCCCTGTGAGTGCAAAACAGAAAACAGATTCAATCAATGTAAGCCCAGAATCTTAAGGATCCTTGTACATGGATCATACTTTGAAGTCTAGCACAAACATGTTCCCAAATCTTTCCTAGTTTCCAAATTCCCTGTATTTCTTCTTTTCCATAATCCTGTCTCTCTTGTACTTATCCTGTAGTGTTCACTATATTGTAACATATTTATTTGTGCATATGTTATCTCTCTTCTACTACAAGGTATCATATTCCTTGAGAATAGTACCTATAAACTATACATAATAAATCATTTTTGAATTGAACTGAAACTTTAAAATCTTGTCAATTATTGTTTTTTTTAAAGATATGTTTATCTGTCTCTTTACTTTCTTCTCTTCCCTACCAATCTTGAGGTACTTTCAGTATTAACATTCATCTGGTCATCCTTCCCAGAATATCTTATCACTCTCTCTAATCAATTTTATTTACTACTATTTGTTCCAAAAATATGAATATTCTCCTTTGTCAATAAAATAAATTCCAAGTACTTTAGTCTTCCAATTAGAATGATTCAAAACCTACTCTTTCTTAATCACTTTTATACATCTATGTGTTTGTACTTTTGTATAGGAAAGGGAATGCCCTCCTCCCTGTCCCTCAATCCATATCAATATGACTTGGGTTTCAAAGTTTACATTGAACTTCTATGGATTATTCTTTGAAGTAATCTCCTTAAATTTCTTAAATATCCATTGTCAACCCAACTAATTTGGAGGTGTAAATCACTATATCATTATGGGTGGAATGGTGAACTGATCCAAACATTTCAGAGAACAATACAAAGATGATTTAAAAAAAGAAAAAAATATATATTTTCTGAAATATGTATGGCAGCTCTCTTTATGGTGGCAAAGAACTGGAAAGTGAGGATGCCCATTAATTGGGGAATGGTTGAACAAATATTCATATGTGATTGTGATGAAATGTTACTGTGTTATAAGAAATGATGAGCTACATAATAATAGAAAACCATGGAAATATTTGCATGAAATAGTGAAAAAGGAAATGAGCAAAACCAAGAGGACATGATATACACTAATAGAAATACTGTTTTAAAGGCAATTTTGAGTAAAAATATGTATATAATATTGGATATCTAATAAAATATGGATATCTAAATGAACTACAAAACACACATGAAAAAAGATGCTATTTGCATCCAGAGTGGGAACTGATAAAAAGAAGTATGTATAGAATGCTTTTATACACACACAATACATACCTACACAGAGATAGTTATATATCTATTTATATCTATATACACAAATTAATGTCTAATGATAGCCTATTCTAGGGTGAAGGAGAAGGGAAAAGTGAGATGAAAGAAATTTATATGATAACTTTGTTATATATATATATATAAAGGAAATAGCAAATTGTACATAATACACTTGCAATTTCATGTGGAATCATCTTTTTATTGTACTGTTATGGAAATGCTTACTTTATTACATATATTAAAGTAAATAAAAAACAGACACTAAATTAAAAAAAAAAAACACAGTTCTATTGATCTAGAAAAAAAAAATGACTCTTCTTCAAAGACTTCTTCCTGAGAACTTCCAGGAATCAAGATGGTAAAGAGAACAGTAAATTGCCATACAACTTTCCAATATTTACATCCAAACTAACATAAAATTAGTACCCAAAATCAAATCTTGAAACAGCAGAACCAGCAAAAAAGACAATTCAAGAAACTTAGGAGGAATGGCAGGAAAAGGCCTGTCTCACTCAGATAAAAGAGGATTGCCTTCCAGGACAGGAAGCATTCAGCAAGCCAACTGCAAACGTCACTTTAGAAAACCAGAGACTGATTCTGAAATTTAATTCTCTGAAGCAGAGAAAAATTAAGACATAATCCCTTATGTGCTTCACCTAGCACTGGGCAAACAAGTAGGACCAAATCTACAAATGTCTAAGAAAACAGGCAATCACTAGTGCCAACTGACATTACATGCTTCAGCATAGTCAAAGACAAACAGGCAGCCACCAATATTCACACTGCCAAATATTTCAGTTTCATCCTTAGGGAAATGTGGAAACATGCTATGGCCTCAACACATTCCAGACACTAGCAGTAGAATCCCTGTTCAATATCAGATAAGATCACAGGTACCTATAGCATTCATAAATGGCAGCCATCACCCACATCACCTTCTCAGGAAAGCACTAAACACTAGGACCTCCATGAGCTTCAAAGTAGCATTAATGAAACAGCAGGTAAACAGCCAGGGTTGCTAACCACTGGCAGAAAGAGCCTGAGATAGTTCCCTTTATTCCAGGAGTTAGATCTCAAATTTAAAAGAAAAGAAAAAAAAAGCCCCAAAAATGAGTAAAAAAAAACAGTAAAAGAACTATCTCACCATAGAAAGTTATTATGTCAGAAGATCAAGACACAAATTAAGAAAAGGGCAACAGTATCAAACTATGGGCAAAGCCTCAAAGAGAAATGGGAAGTGGTCTTAAGCCCAGAAAATGGAAAATCTATTAAAAGGAGGTACAAAAAAGCTATAAAAGGAAGTTAAAAAACATATAAGAGTAGAAGGAAAATTGGGGAAAAATTGATAGTGGTGCAAGAAAATTATGGAAAACAAACAAACAAACAAACAAACAAAAAACCTTAACAGTTGGAAAACTGCTTAAAAATCCCGTGACTGGAAGTCATGGGATATAATATTCTGAAAGGCAAATTAGCTGGAATTACAACAAAGAAATACCTACTTGGTGATGGGTGGGGATAACCATTCAATGAAATAAAAGGATTTCAATCTTTCATAAGATCATAATTGAACAACAAAAGAAAACGATTTCCAATATAAAAATCCAAGAACACTCTCAAAGAGAAAACAAGGGATTCTACAGAGCTGAACTGTTTACATTCCTCTATGGGAAGATGATTCTTGTTATTCTTAAAAATCATACTACTCGGTATTTGAACTGTTTCTTTCTAGCTGCTTGCAATATCCTTTCCTTGGTGCGATAGTCCTGAAATTTGGCCACGATATTCCTTGGGGTTTTAATTTTGGGGTCTCTTTCTGGAGGTGATCGGTGAATTCTTTCAATGCCAATTTTGCCTTCTGATTCTAAAACATCAGGGCAATTCTCTTTCATGATTTCCTGGAAGATAGCATCAAGGTTCTTTTTTTCATTGTGGCTTTCAGGGACTCCAATAACCCCTAGATTGTCTCTCCTGGATCTGTTTAATAAGTCAGTTGTTTTTCCTAGGAGATATTTCATATTTTCTCCTATTTTTTCATTTTTTTTTGTTTGTGTTTGACTGATTCTTGAAGTCTTATTGAGTCATTTACTTCTATTTGTTCAATTTTAAGTTTTAGAGTATTATTTCCTTCAGTTATCTTTTTTAGCTCCTTTTGTAGCTGGCCAATTGAATTTCTTGATTCAATGCATTCTTTTTTCATTTTGCCAATTTTTATTTTTTCAATGAATTGTTGTCTTTTTCCAATTCACCAATCTTGTTTTTCAGTGAATTGTTGTCTTTTTCCAATTCGCCATTTTTATTTTCCAGTGAATTGGGGATTTTATCCAATTTACCATTTTTATTTTCTAGTGAATTGATAATTTTTTTCCAATTCACCAATTTTGTTTTTCAGTGAATTGTTTTCTTTTTCCAATTCACCAGTCCTGTTTTCCAGTTTTTGATATCTCTGTTGCCCTGATCTCAATTTATTTCCCCATTCTTCTTCTAGCTCTTTTGAGATTCTTTAAGCAATCTTCCAGGTAAGCCTTCTGAAAGGGAGACCAGCTTAAGTCCGCCTTTGTGGCTTCATCTGGGATTGTTTTCAGAATCTCAGGATCTGGGGACTTCTCCATTTTCTCTCCGTAAAAGCTGTCTATGGTGAGAGCTCTCTTCTGCTTCTTACTCATGGTTTTTAGCTAGCTATCAGTCAACAGCAGGGAATTCTGAAGCAGTTTCAATTTGCCCTGGGGCAGTTTGCTGAGTTGACTTCCGGTCTGAGGCTGGTCAGGCTAGATCCGCACTAAGACCACGTTTTTAGCTGCTCTCAATCCACCCTTTACCAAAGGCAGATCTGCCAAAGCACCTGCCTGCAAGCAGAGCAAAGTGGCCCAGGTATCTCCCAGGGGCTTCCTGGCTGCCTAAAATCTGCCTCTGTCGCAGTCCGACTTTCACCCGGGGCGCGCTGGGTCTGATGGTGGCCAGTAGTCGATTTCCCCTGAGGCTAACCTCCAGTGTTTTTTCAAAGTAGATTGTTGATAGAAGTGCGTTATAGTCCAAGTGTTTGGTGGAGCCCTCACTCCCGAACCAGTTCGAAGGCTCAATTTGTCTGGGTCTGAGGGAAGGTCTCAGGAGTTCACAGAGAACGCTGTCTGCAGTTCGCCATCTTGGCCAAAAATAATACTACTAAGGGGAAGCTAGGTGGTGCAGTGTATGCATCACCTAAAGTCAGGAGGACCTGAGTTCAAATTTGATCTCAGACAGTTAACACTTCCTAGCTGTTTGACCCTGAGGAGGAAGTCACTTATCCCCAATTGCCTCAGCAAAAAAAAAAAAAAAAAAAAAAAAAAAAAATTCTATATAGCAGTTTGAAATTTTGCCCACATGGCTACAAAATTGTGCACATCCTTTGATGCAACAATACTACTATATCCCAAAGAGGTCTTTTATTTTTATTTTATTTTTTTTAATTTTTATTTATTTATTTATTTTTTGCTTAGGCAATTGGGGTTAAGTGACTTGCCCAGGGTCACACAGCTGTTATGTGTCTGAGACCAGATTTGAACGCAAGTCCTCCTGACTTCAGGGCTGGTGCTCTATCCACTGCGCCACCTAGCTGCCCCACCAAAGAGGTCTTAAAAAAGAAAGGATATACATGTACAAAAATATTTAGCAGCCCTTTTTGTGCTAGCAAAATATTAGAAATTGAGTGTCCATCAGCTGGGCAAGAACTGAACAAGCTTTGGTATATGAATATAATGGAATATTATTGTGCGAGAAGAAATGATAAACAGGCAAATTTTAGAACAAAACCTGGAAAGCGTTCTAAATACTGATGCAAAGTGAAATGAATAGAAACAGTAAAACATTATATATGGTAGCAACATTTTGTGAAGATTTACTATGAATGACACAGCTCTTCTCAGCAACACAATGATCCAAGAGAAGTTTAAAGGACTAATGAAGGAAAATGCTTTCCACCTTCAGATAAAGAAAAGATGGACTTATTACCAAACAGAGCATAATTTTTTCACTCATTTTATTCTTTTTCATGTTTTTTTTCTTTTGATCTGTCTTTTTTTTTCTCACAGGTCATAGCATATATATATAACCCAAACAAAATTGCCTACCATTTATGAAGAGTGAAGGGAGAAAAGGGAAGGAGAAAATTTTGATTTCAAAATCTTGTAAAAATTAATACTGCAAACTATCTTGACATCTAATTGGGGGGGGGGGACTATCAGTTTTGAAAAGGACCTAAATATAACTTCTTCCTCAGCACTACTTTGCATTTAAAGCAATGTCTTTTGTAGACTAAATCCTTAATAGAATTTTATCTTAAATGAATGTCCTATTTTATGGAATCGTGCAATTTTAGGAATTTTAGCTATTTATCTATATTCATAAAACACATGTTCAAAGGTATAAGAGACAGTATTTTATCTTTTTAAGTCAATTTTAAGTTTCTTCCACAGAAATCTTTTTTTATATTTCTTTATATGCCCAACAACACTTACTACCATCTTATACTTTGCAGGTGTTCAATAAATATGCTAATTAATAAATTAGTTTGATTGAGGAGGGGTAAAATGGGTGGAAAGTGTTAAGCTTGGAATCAATAGGTTTGTGTTGAAATTATATTTTTAAAATTGTTTGTTAGATCATCCTAGGTAAGTCATTTGACTTCTGTGAGTGAGTTTGCTCTTATAAAAATGGAGATAATACTAATACTGACTAGTCCTACTTATGAATATTATGTAATATGTAATGTGTGATATTATGTAACATATTATTATAATATCAGTGCAAATTAATAATATTAGTTACTAAATGAAGTGGTAGGTCTAGAGTTGTTTTGTTAAAAGTCCCTGGTAAACTTATTATCATGCAAGAAATGTGAATTAGTATAATTAAGGGAAGATTATAAGCATTTATATGGTGTCTGCTATTTTCAAGACTGCTGAGTGCTTTTTACAAATATCACCTTGTTTGATTAGTTAAGAAAAGCTCTATGGAAGATGTGACTCATGACTTGAATTTTAATCTACTGCTTAGCACAATACATTATAGATATTAAGTATGTGATATATGAATGCTGATTGACTTACTGATGGAGATGTCCATAGGTAAAAAGAAGAGGTCAGGATATTGTAGGTGAGGATGAGGTACCCCAAAGTAGAAACAAAAATATTCTGAAGTATTAACAGCTAATCATTTTTTGACATCATATCTGATGATCACAACCTTAAAGACATTTTCAGGGGGAGACAAAATCTCTTCCTCATCTATTTCCTGCTAATGCATGTATAGTCACTTATATGGGTCATAGATATGAAAGAGTGACATTCCCTAAGCCCTCACTCTTTCATTTTGCCTGATTCTATTTAGGGTGTGTGAACTTTGACACAAACAGAAGAGAGGTTGACCTTAGGAAGATCTCACCTCAGTGCAGCCATAACTCCACTGTCAGTAGCTAGTTGACTTCTTATCTTATTTGTGTGTTTGGTCCTGCATAATTGTGAAATAAATGAGGATCTTGGCAAAAGATTATTTAGAAAATTTGGTTTAAATATATTTAAAAGTTAATGTGGCAATATAGGGGGGCAGAACCAAGATGGCAGAGTGAAAACGTGACTCTCTGCATCCTCCTCCAATCTTCTCTCAAATCAACAATAAAATAAGCCTCTGAACTGATGTTCAAGTCAACGAATCCAGAAATATTTGGACACTGCTTGCTGATATCTCTGAAGAACTTCATATCAGGTTTGTCTAACTTGGACAGAGGGATAAACAGTGGTGTAGGCCGGAAGTGAGGGTGCCACTCAGCTCACTGTGGCAGAAACTCCAAACTGCAAGCTTCAAACACCTGGAGTTTATTTGAGGCACTCGGGACAGTCTGCCTTGATTGGGGCCAGGTGTTCTGGCAGACTCCCTAAGAAAAAATCTCCAGGGCCAGATGGATTTACATGTGAATTCTACCAAACATTCAAAGAACAATTAATTCCAATACTATACAAACTATTTGAGAAAATAGGGACAGAAGGTATACTGCCAAATTCCTTCTATGATACCGATATGGTGCTGATACCTAAACAAGGTAGGGTGAAAACAGAGAAAGAAAACTATAGACCAATTTCCCTAATGAATATTGATGCAAAAATTTTAAATAAGATATTAGCAATGAGATTACAGAAAGTCATCCCCAGGATAGTACACTATGACAAAGTAGGATTTATACCAGGATGAAGGGCTGGTTCAATATTAGGAAAACTATCAGCATAATTAATTATATTAATAACCAAACTAACAAAAACCATATGATTATCTCAATAGATGCAGAAAAAGCATTTGATAAAATCCAACACCCTTTCCTATTAAAAACAACAGAGAGTATAGGAATAAATGGGCTTTTCTTAAAATGATCAGTAGCATCTATTTAAAACCATCAGCAAGCATCATATGTAATGGAAACAAACTAAAACCATCCCCAATAAGATCAGGAGTGAAACAAGGCTTCCCACTGTGACCATTACTATTTAATATTATATTAGAAATGTTAGCTTTAGCAATAAGAGAAGAAAAAGAGATAAAAGGAATTAGAGTATGTAATGAGGAAACCAAATTATCACTCTTTGCAGATGACATGATGTATACTTAGAGAACCCTAGAGAGTCAACTAAAAAACTAGTAGAAAAAATTCACAACTTTAGGAAAGTTGCAGGATTCAAAATTAATCGACATAAATCATCAGCATTTTTATATATTACCAACAAAGTTCAGCAGCAAGAGATACAAAAAGAAATTCCATTCCAAATAACGGATGATAGTATAAAATATTTGGGAATCTATCTGCCAAGGAAAAGTCAGAAACTATATGAACTAAACTACAAAACACTTTCCACACAAATAAAATCAGACCCAATCAATTGGAAAAACATTAAGTGCTCATGGGTAGGCAGAGCAAATATAAGAAAATTGACAATACTACCCAAACTAATCTACTTATTTAGTATCATACCAATCAAACTCACAAGAAATTATTTTACAGATCTAGAAAAAATAGTAGCAAAGTTCATTTGGAAGAATAAAAGGTCAAGGATTTCAAGGGGATTGATGAAAAAAAAAGGCAGATGAAGGTGTCCTGGCTGTACCAGATCTAAAACTATATTATAAAGCAGCGGTGATGAAAACCATTTGGTACTGGTTAAGAAATAAAGCAGTGGATCAGTGGCATAGGAGAGGTTATCAGGACAATCTAGGCAAGAACTTTAACAATTTAGTTTTTGATAAACCCAAAGACCCCAGCTTTTGGGATAAGTACTCACTATTTGGCAAAAACTGCTGGGAAAATTGGAAACTAGTGTGGAAGAAATTAGGGCTTGACCCATACCTAACACCACATACCAAGATATGATCTATATGGGTTCATGATCTAGATATAAAGAGTGATATTGTAAGCAAATTAGAGGAAAGTAGTATAGTTTACCTCTCAGACCTGTGGAGATGGAATAAATGTATGTCCAAAGAAGATCTGGAACTCCTAATTGAACACCAGATAGATAATTTTGATTATATTAAGTTAAAAATTTTCTGTACATACAAAACTAATGCAGACAAGATTAGGAGGGAAGCATCAAATTTGGAAATCATCTTTACATTTAATGGTTCTGATAAACGCATAATTTCTAAAATATATAGAGAATTGTCTCATATATATAAGAAT
>JAJPUD010010734.1:12547-59502 GCA_023553655.1 Myrmecobius fasciatus
GCTTCTCCCCCAACCTCTATAGAGCAGTGTCATAGACATTGATCATTAAAGTTGGCTCCTGCGGTAAACAACTTTCAGAGATCAGAAACAGGAGCCAAATCCAATTGTTTATCAAAATGAAGCCATGAATAGAAGAGACCAAGTTCACCAGGATAGCTAGCTACAAACACTTCCTCAAACCGAATGGAGCAAGTACTGTAGTTACTAGAAATCTAAAGCAATGCACAGCACAGAAAAATGTGGCCTATTTTAAATATACTCTAATCTGAAATATATCCACATCTTAACTATGATGAAACAGGGATAGAAGTTAGAACATGAAGATATGCATGCCGTAAGACACAGAAACAGATACAATTCCACACTTTCACAGACACTGATGTACTTGTGATCATATAGAGAATGGGATGGAAGTTTAAACACATGCACTTGGGAAACCCCACTACAATTGTTTGATAAAGAATTTAAATCCATATAAATGCATAATTATGGGGAGTCAAAAGATGGTCTCACATTTGTGTGCCTTCAGAAATATCTGATTGATTTAGGACATGGAGAATTAGCCAAAGGCGAAACAGGCTGAGATGCTAAGGAAAATCTCATGGAAAAGGATCATGGATCATTTGAACATATTACCTCATAGATGAGGATTTCTGTGTTCCTTTTGTATTTTGATTTTTATAAGTACTCTCTATATGCTCTACATCTGAGGTTTAATATGTTCTCTTTATGGATTAAATGTATGAATTATCTCCTATATTCCCTCTCTATTCATATGTCAGTATTCATACATTCTCTCTTTATGAATATGTGTTCCCTATATGCTCATCATATATATATATACATATATATATATGAGCAATCATGGATTTAGCTTATATAAATATGCCATATTGTCCTTTGTGACTCATTTATATATGACCATGATTCCCATATATGAATACTTACATCGTCTTTCTATAGCCCTATGTTAGTACCTCATTTATGAGTCCTCCTTTGCTCACTATTCCTATATGTATGGGTATCTCTTACGGAATTTAAAATTGTCCAACCTACAGTAAAAGAAACTGAGGCAGAGCTCTGAGCCAATGGCACTTAATAAAGAATCCATGTTGTTTCTTATGCAGTAAGATAACTGTATAGATATGTATACATATATTGTATTTGTCATATAATTTATCCTATTTAGCATGTATTAGATTACCTGTCATCTAGGGGTGGGGGTGGGGGGAAGGAGGGGAAAAGTTTGGGAAAAAAAGTTTTTGCAAAGGTCAATGTAGAAAAATCACTCATATGTTTTGTAAATAAAAAGCTTTATTAAAATAAATAAGAAAAAGAGAATGAAGGACAAACAACAACAACAATAAAAAAATAAAGAATCCATGTTCCCTTCTAATTAAGGGGACCTCAGATCTCTTTCATAATCTGAAATGCCCCTGGTCCCCAGGACCATACTTCTATAGGATTGGATATCCTATAAAAGAGGCATGGTAAAATACAGAATCTCATTAGTTAGTAGACCTTCCTCTTGAAAGTCAAAAGTTAAGATGGGTAAGCCAGAAGTCATCTTTAGTGACCAAGTGCTCATAAGATGATCACCAGCTCATGTTGTGCAAGAAAGGGTGGTATGGAGGTACAGTGATAAGTTAGGGGACTTTCCAAAGAATCAAGGCATCCAATCCATGCTGGGTTTGGACTTAGAATTTGAGTAAAACAGGATGGATGTATCTTTGTCAGCATTCTTGTGGTTGTGCAAGTGAGCTCGATAACTGATAAACAAGTAGTGAAAAATACATTAAAGTTTGAGAATCACTATAATGTCCTATCATAAAAACATTTTATCTAATTATCTGTATATGAATTGCATAAAATATCAGATTAACAGTGATTGGAATAGAGGAAGACTCCAAATGAATTATTTTTTAGATTTCCCCTTTCGCTCCAAAGAAACACCCTAGTCTCTCTATGGGATCTCCACAGTTCAGATGTAGAGAGAAAAGTCCTGTATGGGTGATGCAAACCCAGAGTGGGTAGTTAATAGTGTGCATGGAAAAGGGAGAAACATTAATTGACAAATTGTCAGTCCTCTTTGGTAAGCAGGCCTTATGGAAGATGATGGTACAATCTATTAAGCCTATTCCATCAGTCCATCATATCATAAGGTTCAGACTCCCTTCTCATACAGTTGTCCAGTCTTTAAAACATCCTCTGATGCAGACCTGTGGCCCTCTCCTTTGGCATACCGGAATGAGTGGGATTTCAGAGCAGAGTCTGATGGATCTGCTTCTCTAGTTCAGATCACGTGCAGAGATCCCCTTCTCTGTTAAAAAATTCTGACAAAATATGTCTTAATACAATTCTATTTGCTATGATTATAACCAGGTCAGGTAGTGAAAGCTAGCTCAAATATGAATAGCACTAATATGAACATCACTAGACCAGAGAATTTACTTATTTTTTGGTTAGCAAATTCAAACAGCAATTGAAATATTAAAAAATTCAGAACCCAGAGTTTATATTTGCTATATAATTATCTTATCTTATTATGATATTTGCTAAAACTAATTGAAAATTTTTCACTCTTCCCATCTTATTTTCTAGCTATTTTCTCTTAGCTACTCATCCCCCCTTAAAAGTATGAGATTCTATTAGGGAACTATTAACAGAACACTTTTTTATAAGATGATGACCCCTTGATATACAACTGAAAAAGTTGCCAAAATAATTGCAAGTGTAACAAAAAGTTCCGGGGTGGGATGTATTAATATATTGAGTACTCAATTTCAAGACAATATAGATCAAATAAGTTATTTATAATAAAACATGTTTGTTTTTCAAGACATGCTCAATATCTAGGAGGTAATAATAAACTCAAATAAAATTGACTTTTCCCATTTAGATAACACAAGATGTTCTAACATTCTTTTCTGCAAAGCAAAAGTGGTTCTGCTTTAGCATTAATAATTATTAGAACAACAATTTAGTCCTATAAACTGATATATCAATACCCAATTATTCTCAAATTAATTTTAGGAAGGACTAAAATTTTAAATTAAATAGCTCAAATCATATCTGTATTTTATTATACTAGCTCATATGCACTCCAGGATTAATCTATGACATAAGGATTTAATATTGTATTTATAATGATAATCTGCCATGATTATAGAAATTTGCCATAAAAAGAAAATAGAATCATTATATAGTAAGGGGGAAAGATTCCTATCAGTTCCAGGCTAGACTCATTGAGGCAGCCAATTGTATTAAGCCAGGCTTTAAAGATATTTTCTATTCAATAGGAATTGTCATGCTGAAGAAATTGAGTCAAACGATTGCAAGAGTCATGAGACCTCCACATATAGCTTGAGACCTCCACATATAGCTTATAGATGTCAACCCCCTACTGGCATCATAGAGCATACGATTCCTTAATAGGAATTCCTTAAGGATCCTTCCTCAAGGATCAAATCTGGAATCATACTTAGAATACTATTCATTACAGCCCCATCAAGTCTAACAGCAAGTTCCAATAATGATAGCTTCATAAATTTGGATGGATTCGGTTATTAAGGATCACATATCCTTGATATAGATGAAAAAAAATTAAAGGTCTATAATTTTATATTCTAGAACATGCCACATTCTTAGTCAGCTCTGAAAGGGAGTCTTCCCTTCTAGATATACTTCTTAACACAACATAGAGCTATGAGAAGAAGCATTATCTTAAGAACATACAATTTACCTGAAACTTGAGAGAATTTTAATTGTTGCTTCATGAGGACATGCATTGGAAAATGAGTCTTTGTCTTTCTTAATATTATTAGTTTGCTTCAAATACTTTTTTTGTAAAATTCTAAATTCAATTGTGAAAAGTGTGTCCCATCTTTCACTAAGCGATGTCTCCCACTAATCATATCATGATGACAGGCTATAGGGTGATCTCTTATCAATTAAATGCCCCACCAATTGTAAGGTTTCATGGCCTCTATTGGTGATTCAGATGACAAGTCTAAATGATCCCTCATTATACTAGCATGTATTATTACTTAAATAAATCACTTAAATTACTTAAATAAAAATCACCAATAGGGCTAATCTTTTACATTTGCCTTTATTAATGGAACATAGGGACATTAATGGAACAGGGACACAGTACCATTAGCTGTTTCATTTCAGGTATGAGTCACAGGTAGCCTAGTATGACAGGATTTCATAGCTAAGCTCAGAATTAACCAGGTGAGAAAATGTCTTATTTACCAAGATTGGGATAGGTCAAGAGAATCCTACCTTCACCTTGGCAAGGTCATTCTCTGAATTTTCCCTGGGATAGCCATCTACCAGTGACAGTCCTCAGACTTCAGGGTACATGGCATTTGCCTTGAATGATGAACCAGCAGCCTTGGGAGGGATCAGACACTTAAACCTGTATTTAAGACTCAGAATAGCAGCAAGTCAAAATCCCAAGAGACTCTTCCTCAAATAGCAAGGTTCCACTAATTACAGCTTAGGGCTACATAATTATTACTTTCTCATATATTAGCCTCAGAATCTCATCTAGAATTTCTGAATTATTCACAAATTTCATCTGTTCACAATTATTATTCCTCCCCTGTGGTCTACAGATAAAGCCAAAGGGAGAACATCAGGCCATTTCTAGAATAGACCGAGGTGAAATTCCTATCAGAGTTATAGATACATGAGTCATACCTGGGCATAGTTTCTTTGGTGAAAACTATGATATCAAAAGGAGGTGTGGCTTTAGAACTAAGGAATAGTTCATTCTTGATCACAGATTGACTTGGACACAATAATAATCATTTTCTGAAAGTGCTTAGAGGGGTACAAGTTAGATGACCATCAGTGGACACACAAATTTATTAAAAGCTACATAAGTTGGAGAAATGGTTGTTATATTAGTTGCCACCGGGGTGGTGTCTGGAGTAACCCACTCTTGCTTAATTGAATCTAGTATCCCTTGTTTGTCACAATGACTCCCTTTATGAACTAAAAAAGTATACCTGGTGATAGAAGTTCTGGGGAGAAATGATTTATTTTCCTCAGTCACCAAGACTCAAGAGACTTGTTAAGCCTTGTATTGCTGTTTCTCTTTCTTCACTACAAGTTCATATATCATGAATAGTTGGTTCAAAATAATAGCATTAAAAGTACAGTTATATGAGTTTCCAAATGACACCCACTTACTCTTCAAAAGTTTCATTTCTCCACTTTGGGAGAGCCCCAGTTCCTCAAAAAGCAGTACTGAAGAATTTTATAATATCTTATCAGCAGAGCTCATCCCAAGAAACTTCATAGACAAAGATATCTTAGGACTTCACTACACTTTTCTTCCTATAGTAACTCATTTATTATTATTATTATTATTATTATTTAGTTTTAAAAAACCTAAAAATATACTCTAATAATCTTATAGCAAATACTTCATGATATAATAGTATTGAGATTGAAAAGAGGAAGAAACTTACTTTAACAACTTTTCTTAGCCTTTTATTTAAAATATCACCAATCAGGTGATTAAAATTTAGTTAAATACCTTTCAAATGTATCAATTCACTGAAGATCATATATCTTATTACCCCCTGGCATTTTCATGCTAATTATAGTGGTTTATGTTGTAGCTGCTACCCAGGCCTTTTCTGAAAGTTGCTAATGTCTGTTATTAGTAATACTTTAAAATGTTTAGACTATGATTTCTCAGTTCAACATATCGTGACAATTAGAAAAGGTTCTAATGAATGGAATAGCATTTTGTTCAAATAAATTCCTATAATTCCTATAGTGCTCATCCTTTACACAAGCTAGGCACTATGTTAAGTACTTCACAACTACATTTTTCTCCCAACAACCTTGGAAGATAGGTGTAAATATTTATTATCCCCTTGTGCATACCAAAACTGATTAAATTCTTCCAATTTTCAACAAAAAAATGTCTTATTTACCAAGATTGGGATAGGTCAAGAGAATCCTACATTCACCTTGGCAAGGTCATTCTCTGAATTTAACTCAACCATTGACTTATAATTACTACTGGAAGTACTTAAATCTCAGTTTTTTTGTGGTTTTTTTTGTTTGTTTGTTTTGCAAGGGTCCATTGTTTTTAGTTAGCTCATGTTCAAAAATTCATGATGACACTCCCAACATACCATTACTCCTTTTAAAAAGAATGTTTGAATTACCTAAAGAGCCAACTAAATTCCTTTAAATTTTTAAAATTACTACATCTTTAGCATAACTACTTACACCAAAGCAAAGTGATAATCTTTTTTCTATCAATCAATTAATATGCATTTATGAAACTCATATTGATCAAGGAAGGGAGACATGTAAATTATCAAAGAACATTGCTTTAAAATTTTCAATATCTTGTATATTTCATGGTGTCAAAAATTCTTTCTCTGATTCTCCTAGTCTTTTACTTCCTAACCATATAGTCTTTACTCCATTGAATTTCACTTTACATTTTAGTACAAAGTTTTATTATACAAAATCGACTAATTGCAATACTATCATTCCTTTTTGGTTCCTTGGTGGTTACAAATACACAGCTCATACAAATCTTTAAGGGCTTTTGGACAATTGGAATTGGGATGACTATTTTTTAAAGCTTTTTATTTACAATACATATGCATGGGTAATTTTAACATTGACCCTTGCAAAACTTTCTGTTCCAAATTTTTCCCTCCTTCCTCCCACCGCCTCCTCTAGATGGCAGGTATTCCAATACATATTAACTATGTTAAAATATATGATAAGTCCAACATATGTATACATATTTATACAGTTATCTTGCTGCACAAGAAAAATCAGATCTAGAAAGAGAGAGAAAAAAAAATCCTAAGAAGGAAAACAAAATGCAAGCAAACATCAACAGAAAGCATGAAAATGCTATGTTGTGATCCACACACAGTTCCCAAAGGACTCTCTCTTGGTGTACATGGCTTTCTCCACTGAACAATTGGAACTGGTTAGAATCATCTCATTGTTGAAGAGAGCCATGTCCATCAGAATTGATCATCATATAATCTTGTACCATGTATAATGATCTCCTGGTTCTACTCATTTCTCTTAGCATTGGTTCATGTAACTCTCTCCAGACTTTTCTGAAATCATCCTGCTGGTCGTTTCTTACAGAACAATAATATTCCATAAAATTCATACACCATAATTTATTCAGCCATTCTCCAATTGATGGGCATCCATTCAGTTTCCAGTTTCCAGCCACTACAAAAAGGGCTGCCACAAACATTCTTGCACATGTGGGGCCCTTTCCTTCCTTTATGATTTCTTTGGGATATAATGCCCAATAGAAATACTGCTGGGTCAAAGGGTATGCACAGTTTGATAATTTTTTGAGCATAGTTCCAGCTTGCTCTCCAGAATGGTTGGATCCATTCACAGTTCTACCAACAATATACCGGTGTTCCAGTTTTCCCACATCCCCTCCAACATTCATCATTATCTTTTCCTGTTATCTTAGCCAATCTGACAGGTGTGTAGTGGTACCTCAGGGTTATCTTAATTTGCATTTCTCTGATCAGTAGTGGTTTGAAGCACTTTTTCATATGATTAGAAATAGTTTCAATTTCTTTATATGAAAATTGTCTGTTCATATCCTTTGACCATTTATTAATTGGAGAATGGCTTGAATTCTTATAAATTTGAGTTAATTCTCTATAGATTTTAGAAATGAGGACTTTATCAGAACCTTTGAATTTTTTCCCAGTTTATTGCTTTCCTTCTAATCTTGTCTGCATTAGTTTTGTTTGTAAAAAAAACTCTTTAAATTGATATAATCAAAATTATCTATTTTGTGATCAATAATGATCTCTAGTTCTTCTTTGGTCACAACCTTCTTCCTCCACAGATCTGAGAAGTAAACTGTCCTTTGTTCTTCTAATTTGTTTATAATATCATTCTTTATGTCAGATCATGAATCCATTTCAACCTTATTTTGGTATATGATGTTAGGTGTGGGTCAATGACTAGTTTCTGCCATACTAGTTTCCAATTTTCCCAGAAGTTTTTGTCAAATAGTGAATACTTATACCAAAAGCTGGGGTCTTTGGGTTTGTCAAACACTTGATTACTATAGTCATTGACTATTTTGTGCTGTGATCCTAACCTATTCCACTGATCAGCTACTCTGTTTCTTAGCCAGTAAAAAATGGTTTTTATGACTACTGCTTTATAATATAGTTTTAGATCTGGAACAGCTAGGCCACCTTCATTTGCTTTTTTTTTTTTCATTAATTCCCTTGAAATTCTTGATCTTTTGTTCTTCCAGATGAATTTTGTTGTTATTTTTTCTAGGTTAGTAAAATAATTTCTTGGAAGTTTGATTGGTATAGCACTAAATAAATAGATTAGTTTAGGTAGTATTGTCATCTTTATTATATTTGCTCGACCTCTCCAAGAACACTTGATATTTTCCAGTTGTTTAGATCTGACTTTATTTGTGTGGAAAGTATTTTGTAGTTTTACTTATATAGTTCCTGGTTTTTCCCTGGCACATAGATTCCCAAATATTTTATACTATCGACAGTTATTTTAAATGGAATTTCTCTTTATATCTCTTGCTGCTAGATTTTGTAAGTGATGTATAAAAATGCTGATAATTTATGTGGATTTATTTTGTATCCTGCAACTTTGCTAAACATGTGGATTATTTCTAATAGTTTTTAAGTTGATTCTCTAGGAGGTCTCTAAGTATAACATATCATCTGCAAAGAGTGATAATTTAGTTTCCTCATGATGTATTCTAATTCCTTTAAACTCTTTTTCTTGTCTTATTGCCAAAGCTAGCATTTCTAACACAATATTGAATTGTAATGGTGATAGTGGGCAACCTTGTTTCACCCCTGATCTTATTGGGAATGGTTCCAGTTTAGAATTGGGATGATTTTGGAGAAAAACTTATTTATTTCCTTCACAAAGTTTACCTCTTTTATGCTGGAAATTCATCTATTCAGCTATTTTATAAAGGAATTCACCTCGCAATGACCAAGGGATTGGTCAGAGCTCAAGTATGACACAAGAATAACACAGACCTTGGTACCTTAAAGAGGCTTTGTTAATTCCTCTTACTAGAGTAAGTTTTTATTGCCCTGTTTTTGATTATTTACTCTAAGTGAAACACTATAGCTTTCTCAAAGGTACTTCCATTTTTGTGCTCGATGAATGTGATAAATCTGAGCTCCTAGTTTTGATATTTTCCAAACCTGTTTCCAAACAGGGAAAACCTTGTTAAGAATTTTATATTTGCCTCTCATCAAAAGGGGAACTAATTTCCTAAAGGTTATAAATGAAGAGAAATCCTTATTATATTAATTTAATTTTGAATTCATCTAAAAGAAATATAGTTCAATAATTTAAAAATCTCATCTTCCACAAAGGCCATTAATTGCCACTATTTCAGTTTTCAGGGCCCAATATCATCAATATGCTCATGCTTTAATATATATTTAACAATGACTTAGAGAGATCTTTGTATTTGTAATATAATAATGCCTTGATTTAAAGTTTCTATTTTTCTTAAAACTATATGATGGAGACAGAACCTTTCTAAAGGGCTCAGGGTATAATTTTTTTCTATTTCTTTTCAAATCACTCCAAAACTAAATCTGTTTATTTTGGGTTTTTTCTTAGCCTAAATTATTGTAATTTGCCATTTAGTAGAGATTCTAAAGCACTGTAATTCGTTTTGTGACTTTACCAGCTTCCAACTGATAAAAATTTGTTTTTATGTTTCCTTATTTCATTCTATAAAATGTTCATTTGTTCTGAAATAATTTGCAAGTTCTGGCTTTCCCTCTCAGAAGTTCATTATTTTACATTTTCATAAACTATATGCTCATTTTAATTTGGTCTTTTATAATGTGAGCACCCTCTACTAGGTATGCATGCACATAATTTCTTCCTATGCCTATCTTTTTTATATTCTTGTTTAATTCTGTCTTCAAAAATTTTTCCTTAATGTAGCACATAGCCTTATTTACACAATTTGAACTTATTGCCATTTATTGATTTCAATACAAGTTTTACTGTGTTGTTATTTACCTTAAAAATTGGTTTAAACTTAAGTAATGTCATTAAATTTCACTTTTACCTTCAATTGCATGCAGATTTCAAAGAAGTTTTTTTGTTTGTTTGTTTTCTGGGAGCACTCTGGGATTCACCTTTGATTAGAAGTTCCAAGCAGGACTTGCTTGATGCCCTCAGGTTGGTTATTTAAAAGCAGTAAGGAAATTTCCTTAATCTGCCTTCCAATAATAAAAGTTCCTTTTAATAAATTTATTCCAACTTTAAGTACAGTTTTTAAGTATATCTTTATTCTACACTAAAATTAAAACCAATTTCACAGATTGATACCCCAAAAGTTCAGACTTAGAGATTGGTTAACTGAAATTTTCCTCGGGTTTAGCAAATGTGTATCATTTTTAAAATTCTGAATTATAGAATTATTGAAGCTCACAATAATTTTACTCTAATTTATCCTGTACTATTATCTAAGTTTTTTATTATTTTAATACTTCCCTGAATTCTTATTTTACAGTAGCCCTCCTGAAAATATCTCATGATTAATAAAACATTTCTTACAATTCAAACTACAGCTTTAAATCAATCCCTAATCATTTAAAAAATCCCTTTAAGTAATAACTGATCTGTGAATTTTTTTTGTTTTCATGTCATAATACAAACTTTTCTGGTACCCCATAAGTTCATGAAAATACTATATAAAGATATCCACATTATAAGTTAGAAATTAAAGAAATTTAATTATTCCTTTTTCACAAATGTGGTTTCCAAACTTTTCTTGTACTTTAGTTTTCAATTACCTTCTATATCTGCTTTTCATCTCAGCAATTTCCAACGTGACCAGTGTTGGAAACAAAGAAAAAAAAGAGAGATTTGTTCTCTTTTAAGATCTTTTTGAAAGTTTGCTTTTTTACAATCTTTCTTTTAGTTGATCATGCCAAAAGAAAAGGGATAGGTACAATGACTTGTTGGCTATGGGTTAGCACAAAACATGAATAGCACAGACAACACAAACACTAATTTCCCATTCTCTTAAAGATTTTCCTAATTGTATAAGATCCTTTCCTATATGAACTTAGGAACCCACTATTCCTAAACTTAGTTTTATCATTTCTAAAACAGACATACATTCATACCATACATCAGGCCTAAATATTAAGAATAGAATTTACAGCCATCTTGTGACTGGGATCCAGTTATCAGTCTAAGATAATTCTTCTATTGTCTTATTATGTTGATGCCTTTAGTAAGAATCTTTTCTATAAAAAAATGTAATTTAATTATAATATAAAATTGATTTAGTCTAATTCACCAATTGACCTCATCCATTTAAAGTTCACTTTGTATTTAGAATAAATCCCTAATAGATAGAAGAGTTCCATTCCTCTAAGCTTTTTGCCAAAGCATATTCACAGGAAGAAAAACTGAGTCTGAGTAAAACTATAAAATTTCAAATATTGTAAAGGTGGGAAGTTTAGCTCAAACCAAGTTTCTCTAGTTTTAGGAGATTGCTTGTAACTCTAAGGGTAATCAAAAAGTTCTATACTTTGGCCAAAGTAATCCCCTAAACCCTCTGTGTTCTCAAACCAAAATTTACATGCATATGTCCTTTTATTTTTTTTAACTAATCCCTAATTTACTAACTCCCTAATAGGGAGTCCACTTTTTTTTTCAGTGGGAATCCTATGGATGGAGTTATCTGATGCTTGATCCTCTCTTCTCTGGGGGTGTCCTTAACCAGGAATGGAACTCCTCAGAATAACTTCTGGGAACATTATACTCGATTCCTGAGATAAGTGCCTTTTGGCTTATTCCATCTGAGAAGCTCCCTCACCGAAGACACTGGAGTTAATTCCCCCTTGAATTTTAAGGGAGCAATCCTCTGGCTCAGTTCTGCCTTTATGGGAAGCCTTTCCTACCAAGCTAACATTCTAATATTCAGATATTTGTTTTGGCAAATTGTCCACTACTTCCAATTCTAAATTTCTGGGCTTAACCTCTGCATCCTAAGACCAGTCAACTAAGGGTTTAATAAGGTCCTTTATAAGGGAATAATAAGCAAAACTTATACCAGTTTTCCTTTAAAACTTCCAAAAAATTTAATAACTGACTTAGTACCAAGCAAATATATTTAAAATAACCTTACAAACTGAAAGGGTCCCTTTTCCTTTCCTTATATCTGTAAAACTAAAATGAACCATCTTTTCAGGTCAGAAGAGGGTAGGATTGTTCCCAGAAGGAACACATGCTTTGACAGTTTACCGTCTCAATCAATTTGAGTGATTGCTCTACTAATGACAACAATTATTTAATTACTCTCCGGTAAAAGAATTTAAAGGCAAAAAAATCTATTTTTATCCTGCCACTACGAAATTTTAAAATTAGCTAGCTGGCTAGCTGGCTTAGGAACTTGCAATTCAACTGCTGAATCTAATAAATCTAACAAAATGAAAGTAAAGAAAACAGAGGAAAAAAGAAAAAAATAGCCAATGTTTAAAAAATTAAAATTATGACCATATAATTTTTGCAAAAATAGAATTCATTGAAGTGCTCTAGAGCTTATAAATCCAACTCTATTTTAGCCTAATTGGAGGCCCTCCTTTAAGGGAAAGAACATTAGAGGGAAAAGTAAGGCAGACTTACCCATTGTGAAGAGACTTAATTTAGGCTCAGAGAATTTAGGTGGAGACAGGTGAAAAAGTCCATCCTCCCAGAGCCAGTGTCAATGGGTGAGCCATTAGTGAAAATTCATCCTGTGTGCACTTCCATTTGGGGTACCTTATGTGGAGTTTAAAATTGGCCAACCTGAGTTCAAATCTGGCCTCAGACACTTAACATATCCTAGCTGTGTGACCCTGGGCAAGTCACTTAACCCCAATTGCCTCAGCAAAAAAATAAATACATAAAATTGTCCAACCTACAATAAAAGAAACTGAGGGAGACCTCTGATCCATATGCCAATTTATTAGAGTCGCTGGTATCCTCTAATTAAGTGGACCTCAGATCTTCCTCATTATCTGAGATGCCCCTGGCCCCTAAGACCTTTTATAGTGTTGATTCCCAAATATGCAAAGGAAGCACAGTAAAATACAGAATTTCATTGGTTGATAGACCTTGCTCTTGAAAACCAAAAAGTAAGGCAAAAGTCATCACTAGTGAACAAGTAGTCATAAGTCACCTACCCATTTTGGACAAAAGAGGGTGGTGTGGAGGTGCAATAATAAATTAGGGAACTTTCCAAATTAGCAAGACATCCCATTCATCCTAAGTTTTGATGTGGAATTTGAGGAAAACAGGATGAAGCTATCTTTGTCAGCCTTCTTATGGTTGTACAAGTGAGCTTTATAACTGACCCACTCTAAAGAACATATCTTATTGTCCTTATATGATTAGTGTAAAACATCAAACTGATTAATACTGATGGAATAGAGTAGGGATCCAAATGAAGCATTTCACATGCTTATTCTCTATCTATATTCCTATATTTGAAGACTGCTATATTTTGTGAATATAGACATATATTCTTTCATAGGGAAAGAAGCATGGAATATTTTGGAGAATATAGAGTAGATATGAGAGCTCTTCTATGGAAATAGAGAGAATTTATAGATAGATATTTATGAATAGAGAGAATATGGGTACTCATAGATATGAATAAAATATCTGACACTAATATACATAGTACTAGAATGATTGCTAAAGTTTATGAGGAGACTGGATTTATTGAATTTTTAATTAAGTTAAAATTTAATTTATTATATACAAATTAATTTATAAAGAGACATACCTGCATCAATGATCTAACAGTGTATGGGATGGATTAGGACATACAAATACATACCAAGAAACACTGAAACACATATACCCCCACATTTCCAATCACACATTTATGCACATTTGTTATAATCACTTCAAAAATATTTTTAATCGATATCAATTAGTAATCATGGTGAGGAGACAAAAGATCTCAAGAGTGCCATCTGATTGACTTGGGAAGTGGAGAGGTTGGGCAGCCAAAGGTAAAATAGGCTGAGAAGCTTACCTTCTAAGGAAAATCTCAGTGAAAAAGATGGACATATCTCCTCTTCCATGTGCATTTTGATATGTGTGAGTGCTAACTTCTCTCACTACGTCCATATATCTGAGTATTGATGTTCTCTTTATGTGTGAATATTCCTTCATACTCCCTTGGTGTTCATACTTTAGTACTTTTATAGTCTCTCTATAAATTAATCAATATCTAAACATTCCCTCATATACTTTTAAAAGTCATATATATGAAGTATAGAATATACATATATGAGCAAACATGTATTCTCTGTATACTATGTTGCCTCTTGTGATTTATGTATAAGATTATTATATTCTCTCTATGTTGGCATATATGAGCATTTATAGAGTTTTTCTATATTCCTATATGATTACTTCATTTGTGAGTACTCATTTACTCTGCATTTTTCTACTCAGGTATACTTATTGTCTGTTTCTATTTCCATATATTCTAATATATTCTATGTGTACATAGGTGCGAATGTATATTCTCTCAAAGGGAGAGAAGCAATGGGATACTTTTAGGATTATAGACAGGATAGAGGAGAATTACTATATATGAATGAAGAGACAGAATGTATATTTGCTTATATATGTGTGCATATATAAATAAGTGGAGAAAATGTGGGTACTTACACCCACATATATGAATACTCATATACATTAGAGAAGAGGAAGTAAAATGTATGTCCTCTAAATGGATAGAAAAAACAAATGACTTCATCTACATAGTAATGAAGAGAAAGAGCCTGAGTACTTACATACATAAATATATTCTTTGTATTCATATATATGAACTATCACATATTATCAGTATATTCATTTAAATAACCAAGAAGTTATATTGTTTAGTAGAGTCATATGTGAGTTTGTATAGATGAAGAAAGAGAATATATATAAATAAAATATACAAGTTCTTTCCTATATATAGGATGATATAGTATACACACACATATAATCTGATCTAATTAGGATAATAGAGTCATTCAGTACTTATAAGGAGGAATGGAGAGAGAGAGAAAATGGAGGATTACTTCCTTACATGGGTAATATTTGAGGAGTGAAGGAAATATTTGAGCTCTCATGGATAATACCCACAGCCCAGGGGTTTTGAGGATGGAGACAGAAGGCCATCTGCATAGACAGCAGGGTGTCTCTGGGCATCAGTCCTGGTCCTTGGGTCCTCGTCTTCCCCGCTTGGCTCCCTCAATAACAGCAGTCCAGAAACATGACTGGCAGTTCAAGCCACCCGTAGCAGCTGGGCAGTGGGCTGAGGGAATGAGCCGGAGAAGGGAAAATGAGCAGGATGAGTGAGATGCCTAATGGGAGGAGGGGCAGTGTTTCTGGGAAGGGGGCCCCTGCCTCACTAAGGTGGGTGCTAATGTCAGCATCTATTGATGCTGAGCAAGGGGGACATCTTTCTGAAACTCAATTCTGGTGTGCTAGTAGCTCTCTGAGGACCCTGGAATGGATTTCTGGGAGGCAAGGGGTGCTAGAGGACCAATTTAAGAGCCCACCTGAGACTCAGGTTGCTAAGCAACGTAGACAAGTGGTCAGGAAACATAAGACCCACTGGACCCACACCTAATACCGAACACCAAGATAAGATCTAAATGGGTTCATTATCTAGATATAAAGAGTGATATTATAACCAAATTAGAGGAACATAGGATAGTTTACCTCTCAGACTTGTGGAGATGGAATAAATTTATGTCCAAAGAAGCACTGGAACTCTTAACTGAACACCAGATAGATAACTTTGACTACATTAAGTTAAAAAGTTTTTGTACAAACAAAACTAATGCAGACAAGATTAGGAGGGAAGCATCAAATTGGGAAATCATCTTTACATTTAAGGGTTCTTATAAAGGTCTCATCTCTAAGATATATAGAGAATTGTCTCATATTTATAAGAATTCAAGCCATTCTCCAATTGATAAATGGTCAAAGGATATGAACAGACAATTTTCAGATGATAAAATTAAAACTATTGATCAGAGAAATGCAAATTAAGACAACTCTGAGGTACCACTACACACCTGTCAGATTGGCTAAAATGACAGGAAAAGATAATGATGAATGCTGGAGGGGATGTGGGAAGACTGGGACACTGATGCATTGTTGGTGGAGCTGTGAACGGATCCAACCATTCGGGAGAGCAATTTGGAACTATGCTCAAAAAGTTGTCAAACTGTGCATACCCTTTGACCCAGCAGTGTTTCTATTGGGCTTATATCCCAAAGAAATCATAAAAGAAGGAAAGGGCCCCACATGTGCAAGAATGTTTGTGGCAGCTCTTTTTGTGGTGGCTAGAAACTGGAAACTGAGTAGATGCCCATCAATTGGAGAGTGGCTGAGTAAATTATGGTATATGAATGTCATGGAATATTATTGCTCTCTAAGAAATGACCAGCAGGATGATTTCAGAGAGGCCTGGAGAGACTTGCATGAACTGATGCCGAGTGAGATGAGCAGAACCAGGAGATCATTGTGCAAGGCAACAACAGTACTATAGGAGGATCAGTTCTAAGGGACATGACTCTCTTCAACAATGAAATGCTTCAAACCAATTCCAATTATTCAGTGAAGAAGGCCACATACACCCAGAGAGAGGGATGTGAAATGTGGACCACAACATAACATTTTCATGTTCTCTATTGAGGTTTGCTTGCATTGTATTTCCTTTATCGGATTATTCTTTCTTATAGATATGATTTCTCCTGAACAAAAAAATGATGTGTGGCAATAACTATACATATATTCGATTTAAGTATTCTAACATAATTATCATATAGTGGATATCCTGCTATCTAGGAGAGGGTTGGGGAGTAGGGGGGAAAATTTGTAACAGAAAGCTTTGTAAGGGTTAATGTTTAGGAATTACCCATACATATGTTTTGCAAATAAAAAGTATTAATAATTAAAAAAGAAAAAAAAAGGAAACATAAGCCCCAGTTTCCAGAACTCCTGCCCAGGATAGGGAAACAGTGCCCAACTGGTCCCTAGGGGACCTTGGCCTTCCATCCCACCCCCTCCCAACCCAGACTCTGAATTTTGGCAATCCTTGTGGGATGGGGTTTGGGCTGGGGTGGGGACCTCTTTTCAGAAGGCAGGTTTGGGAAGAACTATGGGTTTCATCCTAGTTTTTAAGATCAGAATAGGGCAAATGTTACTGATTGGGGGCTACCCCAAGAGAAAGTATTAGACTGGCAGGGTTTGTCCAAATGGGGGAATGGGGGCTAGTTTGCTAGCAAGAGGGAGAAATTGATTGCTATGTGGGTAACCTTTGACTGGGTTTGTAGGTTTCGATAGGATGGGGGCCTACAAGACCTTGGACCTCAGCTGGTCCAAGCTCCTCCTTTGGGAAAAAGAGTGAGGCCAAGAGGAGGTCCAGGAACATGGCCCATGTCACAGAGACAGGAAGGGGCAGATCCAGGCCTGGAGCCCAGATCTCGCTGGCTTCCATCTTGAGCTCTCCTTCCTCTGGCAACCAAGATTCATGGGCTGAAGGTCCTCTCTCTCTGGATGTATATGGCTTTCTTCATCACTGAACAATAGGAACTGGTTTGAATCACCTCACTGTTGAAGAGAACCATGTCCATCAGAATTGATCATCATATAGTCTTGTTGCTGTGTATAATGATCTCCTCCAACATTCGTCATTATCTTTTCTTATCATCACAGCCAATTTCATAATTCCATGCCTTTTTCCCTGAGGCAGTTGGGGTTAAGTGACTTGCCCAAGGTCACACAACTAGGATGTGTTAAGTGTCTGAGAGCAGATTTGAACTCAGGTCTTCCTGACTTCAGGGCTGGTGCTCTATCCACTGCACCACCTAGTTGCCCCTCCATGCCTTTCTTGAATGGGTTGCTTCCATTTGTGAAATAAGGGGAAATTACCCCCAGCTGTTTCACCCTGAGACCTGCTTGAACATTGTCATGGAGCTTAGAGCCTAGACAATAACACTTATTTCCTGCCCTCAGAGAACTGCTGGTCTAAGTAAAAGAGGTGTGACTTAGACATGGTGAATATTACAGCAATACCAAAGTCTTGGCCAAAGGAAACAAGTTCTAGAGAGACAAGGATGGAAAACTACTAGGTGGGGCTGGTTTAGGCAGCAGTTGAGCTTTCAGTAATGCAAAAGAAGGTGCAGGTTATCAACAAAGGAGAGGCTGCAGAAGGGAGCTCTGGAGACCAGTCTGGAAAAGAAAGCCCAAACTACCCCTTTACCAGAGCTCAGGTGCCCTTTCCTTTCCCAGGCTGGACAGTTCAGTAGGGTTTTGCAAAGGCAAACAGAGCTTCTCCCCCACACACACACCTGAAGGAAAACTGAATGGGATGGAGGTTTGCACAAACACACATTCAGGCATAGAAACACTCACTTCTACCCTTACATACCCACCCACACTTGTGATTCCTCAATTAACAACTTGATAGATAATTTTAATCTATATCAATTAATAATCATGGTGAGGAGACAAAAGACACCTCTTTTGTCTTGAAAAGCCTTCAGAAATCTCTGAATGGGTCTGGAGCCAAAAGCAAAACAGACTGAGAGCCTTACCTCCTAAGGAAACTCTTATGGAAAAGGATGGTGAAAGATTTTTAAAAATATATTTCTTAATAGATCAAGATTTCTAGCTTCCATTTGTATAGTGACATGTCTGAGGACTCATTTCTTCTCTGCGCAGATCCATACATCTGAGCATTAATATGTTCTCTTTGTGGAGTGAATGTATGAATTCTTTCCTATACTCCTGGCTATTCATATGTCATTACTTTTATATCCTCTCTATATATGTATCAAAAAATATAAAACAAACAAAAACAAATTTTTATTATTTCTCCATTCACATATATATAAGCAGTCATTTACTCATTACATATAAAAATTGCTTTGCCTCTTGTGAGTCATATATATGATGATTTATATATTCTCACTCTATGTTGGCATATTTGGTCATTTAGAATGTCTTTCTATAATTCTTTTATGAATACTTTATTTGTGAATACTCGTTCACATTGTATCCCTCCATATAGAGATACCCTTATTTTCTGTCATATTTTTCTATCTGGGTGCCAATATATTCACTGTATACAGACATGGGAGTCATTATATATTCTCCCAAAAGGAGAGAAGCGATGGATACTTTGAGGAATATAGAAGATATAGGAGACCTCTTGCCCCTGTATAGAAAGAATGTGTATGTACCTACAATACATCCATTCACACACATATGATGAGGAGAGTCATTCAGTACCCAGAAAGGGGAAAGGGCCTTGGCCAGGAAGGGAGTGGGGAGAGCAAAGTTGAGTATTATGAGATGTTGGGAGAAGGGAAAATGAGCACCTGGAGGGGGGGACGAGAGGGACACACACACACACATATATGTGTGTGTGTGTGTGTGTGTGTGTGTGTGTGTGTGGTAATATAATGCTGGCTGTGTGCCTGTAATGTTATAGATAGATATATAAGATTGTAAAGACTCATTCAGAGGAATAGAGAAAGAAAATGGAAGCTACGGAGACAATGAATAAATAGAGAAAATGAAGGCTCGAGCCCTCATTGATAAGAATGCACAAAACCCAGAGGTTTTTAGGAGGGGGCCAGAGGGCCATTTGCACAGACAGCAGGGGGTCGCAGGGCATCACTCCTGGTTTCTAGGGTCCTCTCCCTCCCTGCCCGACTCCAGCAATGATAAGTCAGGAAATCCCGACTAAAGCATCTGTGAGGGACGAGAAGTTATTTGGGGAGGGGGAAATGAGCAGGACAGGGTGTTGGGAGGAGGGGAGGCTAACTCCAGGGACACAGATGATGCGATATCTGGTGAGGACCAGTGGAGACAGGGGGGCGTTGGCAATTGGACAACTACTGCTTCAAAAAGGTGGGCACTGACATCAAGGAGCATCGGCCCCCCCCACTGGGGAAGGAGGGAGGAGGGACCTTGCCCAGACTCAGCTCTGCTTGTCTGGGGGCCCCAAGAGGTGAGAGTGCTTATTTAAGATGCCAGGGAAGCATCCCACAGCCCCCATGAAGCTTGGGCTCCAGAGCACGAGAGGCAAGTGGCCAGGAAGCCTAAGCCCCAAAAGGCACTCCTGCCAATAATAGGAAAGGGTCCCGATTGGTCCCCAGGGGACTTTGTCTTCTCCCCCTTCCAGGCCTCTGAGACGGGAAAGTCCCTGTGAGTTGGGGGGTGGGGGAGATCCTCTGGTTCAGGAGGCAGGTCCGGGGAGAAGAGAGGGGTTTATTCCAATCTGTAGGTTTAGAATAAGGGCAGGATATGCTGAGGGAAGCCTGCCTCAAGGAAAGCCTTAGACTAGCTGGGGTTTCTCAGCGGCAGGTGAGGAGGCAGCTGGCTTGAGCCATCGTGGGGTGGTGGGAGTGTGGATTTGGGGGTGGAGTCTGAATGGGCTTGAATCCAGAGAATGTGTACATTCATATACATCAATCAAGATAGAAAACGGGTGATTATGGATATGAATAAAGAATATGCAAATACTCTAACTTAGGAATAGAGTGATTGCTAATAGTTAGGAACAGATAGAATGTAGAAGTCATATAAATGAATATATTCTTTTTTTTTTTTTTTTTTGCTGAGGCAATTGGGGTTAAGTGACTTGCCCAGGGTCACACATCTAGGAAGTGTCTGAGACCAGATTTGAACTCAGGTCCTGACTTCAGGGCTGGTGCTCTAACCACTGCGCCACCTAGCTGCCCCTTTCCTGTCATTTTAGCCAATCTGACAGGTGTATAGTGGTACCTCAGAGTTGTCTTAATTTGCATATTCTTAAAAAGACTTCTGTAAATAGGGATGAAACAAAAGGAATCTTTCCTTTGCATATGACATATATTTCCTACATATATAAGATCCTTTATGGAATCAGAAGAGTTGTAGAATGCTCATAGAAACTAAAAGACAGAGAAAATGAAAGATTACCCCCTTACATAAATATACAGAAGAAAAAATTGAGCCCTCATGGATAAGAATATATAAACCCCAGTGATTATGAAGTTGGGGAGAAAGGGACATTAGGACAGACAGCAGAGGGTCTTTAGGTATCAGCTTGGTCACCGGGGTCCTCTCCCTCCATGCCCATTTCCCAGAATGGCAACAGTCAGGAAAACTGGCTGGCAGTCCCTAACCCCTAGCAACAGTGGTGAGGGAAATAAGCTCAAGAGAGTGGTTGAGGTAGGGCATAATGTATATGTTTCCATTTAAAAAATTTGGGGAGGTCAGCTAGGTAGGCGAAGTGGATAGAGCATCAGCCCTAAATTCAGGAGGACCTGAGTTCAAATCTGATCTCAGACACTTCCTAGTTGTACGATCCTGGGCAAGTCACTTAACCCCAATTGCCTCAGCTAAATAAATAAATAAGTAAAATAATAAATTCAAAAAAAAATCTAAAATTTTTTTTTAATTTTCACTTAATAGTATTTTATTTTTTCCAATCACATGAAGATATCGTTTTTAACATTCATTTTTATAATATTTTGAGTTCCCCCTACCCTCCCCCCATCTTCAAGATAGGAAACAATCTGATTTAGGCTATATATGTACAATCATTTTAAACATAATTCCATAGTAGTCATCTTGTGAAGGAAAAATCAAAAGAGAAAAACCAAGACAAAGGGGGAAAAGTGAATATAGTATGCTTCCATATGCATTCAATCTTGACAGTTCTTCCTCTGGATGTGGATGGCATCTTGCATCTCAAGTCTTTTGGAATTGTCTTTTATCACTCTATTGCTGAGAAGAGATTCATCTATTATAGTTTATCATTACACAATATTGCTGTTACTGTGTATAATGTTCTTTTTCCAGGGAGAGGATAAGCTGGAGAGGTTGTATGGAAGAGAAGCTGATTCTAAAGAGAGGGATGGACGGGATGTCTCCTGTGGGTCAGTGGAGGAGGGGAAGAGTTGGAAGTAGAGGGATTCTTGCCTCACCAAAGTAGAAGCTGATATCACTAGCCATAGGGGCTCATCGAGGGGTCCACCTTCACAAAACTCAGTTCCGCTTGGCTTCTGGCTTCATGAGGACTTAGAATTATCAGTCATTAGAGAAATACCAAGGGATCAGTATGAAGCTCCCCTAAGGCTCAGGCTCCTGAACATGAGAAATAAGTGGTCAGGAACCATAAGCCCCAGACCCTAGGACTCATTCCCATGATGAGGAAATGGAGCCTAATTGATCTCTAGGAGACCTTGCCCTTCCACTCTCC
The DNA here is from genome assembly GCA_023553655.1 of Myrmecobius fasciatus. Lineage (NCBI taxonomy): Eukaryota > Metazoa > Chordata > Mammalia > Dasyuromorphia > Myrmecobiidae > Myrmecobius > Myrmecobius fasciatus. Next base: position 34,875 of record JAJPUD010010734.1, read on the forward strand.
TGGTCTCTGAAATGGGACAGTCTCATATGGAGGAAGAGGGTGGCAACACTAGTTCAGGCAGCAGTTCCAGGGAGATCCATACACTTTCTAGAATGAGCCTTAGCAAAGTTCTCTCCCTTCCAAGAATGGGTTTCTTCCATTTGTGAAATAAGGGGATGACTCCTATTTACTTCACTCAGAGCCCTACTTGAATATTTTCTTGGAGTTTAGAGGTGATAGCTTGGGCAAGAACCCTGTTTTCTGCTCTCAGAGAACTCCCAGTCCAATAAAGGAAAGAGAGGGAACAAGAATTGTTGGTGAAGGTGGGCCGTTTGAAAGTTGTTGGGAATTTTCATCTGTACAAAGGAAACTTCTTAGGCTGCAGAAGTGGGCTCTGGGACTCAGAGTAGAAAAAGAAGAACAAATAACCCTTTGAGCAGAGCTCAGATGCCCTTCCCTTTCCTACCCTAGGTAGCTCAGTGGAGTTGTGCCCACCAGGGAAGGAGAGATTCTCTCCCAACCTACACAGATCAGTCTCATGAACATCCATCACTCAGATCGTCCCATGCTGCCAACAGCCTGACGAGGCCAGAGGGAATCAAATCCAATTGTTTTATTAAAATGTAGCCAGGATTATAAGAGAGCAACTTTACCAGGAGAGCTATAAACACTTCTTCAATAGACCCTACTGATTGCAGCCAATAGTGTAGTTATTGGATCATCCTCCAATCTGTGTTAACAGTGATGGAACCGGGTGGGATAGAAGTTAGGACACACACACACACACACACACACACACACACACTCAGAAGCACATACAAGCTCACACACACACACATAAATACACTCTTAAATCCTCAATCCAATCATTTGATAAAGTGTTTATATATATATATATATATATATATATATATATATATATATATATATTAGCACTCTCCATGAGGATACAAATTAGGGTCTTAAAATGCCTTCAGAAATATCTGATAGGCTTAGGAAGTAGAAAGATGGAACAACCAAAGGCAAAACAGGGTAGAAACCTTAGCTCCTAAGGAAAATCTTATGGGAAAGGATGGAAAAGGATGGTGAAAGGTTTAGACACATCCCCTCATAGATGAAGATTCTTATCTTCCCAGTGTATTTTAATATAGACAAGTAGAATCCTGTTCTGTTTACAGATCTGTACATCCGAGTAGTCCTATGCTCTGTTTATAAATTGAATGAATGAATATATATCTCTATCCTTCCTGTTTATTCATATTGCAGTACTCAAAAGAGGAAATAAAAATCTATCCAAATGGGAATGGCAGAGACTCACAAAGAGACTCTCAAATTTTATTTCTTTAACAACTAGTTCTTGTTGTGAAAATCAGATCAAACCCTATAGTTCTGGTCTTATTAACAATAGAGTTATAAGGGGAACATCAACTAGTTCAACTGAAACTTTAGAGAACTTTGATTTATAAATATCCTGTGCTCTTTTATTTTTATCTAAATTGTACTTGATGTAAACACTAAGTTAAACTGATGTATATAAGAAATAAAAAATCAAACTAAATATTAAATGACACAAAAGGCAGAAATCTTAAGTTCTTCCAATTACATATATATTTGTTTAATCTTATTGTTTTCTCAAAGTTGCAATTCTTACAAATTAACTGTTAATTGTTTTTGATTTCCAAATTCAAATACCACTTCCTTTAAGTTAATCCCAATTAAATTTAATTAATCAATTCCCCCTTTGGAGGAACATAGATAAGTTAATCTTCACATTAAAACTGAGGCTATTCAACATTTTTGGAAGGAGATAAACTTTCCAGACTCATAGACACACATAGATTTTACTTAACAGGATTTCAGGAGTGCTTTCAAAAACATCTACTTGACTTGGGAATTTGAAAAGGTCAGGCAGAACAGGCTGAGAACCTTAACTCCTTAGGAAAATGTCATGGAGGAAGATGGTTGATATTTGGATATATCTCTTCATAGATGAGGATTTTTACCTTTTATGTGTATTTTGACACGTATGAGTGCTCACCTCTGCTTTCACTACATCCATACATCTGAGTATAGATAGGTACTTGATTTTTGTGTGTTTATGTCTCCATGTGAATGAAAATTCTTCCATAAGCCCTTATTGTTGGTATTTCAGTACTCACATATTCTCTTTAAATGATTCAGTATGTGTAGATCCCTTCATATTCGCTAGATAGTCAAATATATATATATATATTTTTTCATGAGCTATCATGTTTTATACATATACCATATTTTTGTGACTCATATATGAATATTTATATATCATATACATCATATATTTATATATATTTTATGTATATTATTTATTTTATATATATTATATATTTTATAAATATATATTATGTATATATTATATAAATTATTTTATATATTATATATAAGATCCTTTATATATTTTATTTATATTATTTATATATTTCATATATATATATATTTATATCTAAGATTATTTATATATTTCACTATTACCATTTAAATAGCCTTTCTAAATTCCTGTCCTTCCTTTCTGAGTATGCATAGACTTCCTATTCTTCATATCCCCTTATTTTCTGTCTATATTCCTGTATGTAAATCCTGATATCCTGTGGTTACTCATAGATAGGAGTGTACGTTTATTCCCTCACAGACAGAAAAACAATGGAATACTCTTAAGAATATAGTGGGCATATAGGAATACTATCTGTATAGGGAGTATGTATGTCTATCTACATACATCGATGAATAGAGAAAATATGGGTACTGATATATATGAATAAAATGATAATATGCAAACATGTGTAGGAAAAATACTAATGTTTATGAGGAGATAGAATATATAAATCATCCAATTGAATGTATAGAAAGACCAAATTACTTCCCTTTCAAATGAAGAGAAAAACCTGAGTACGTGCATATGTATTTATGTCTTCGTATAGATGAAATTTCATATATTCTATATATGTTCAATTATATAAGTATGAAATTATACTCTATAGGACACTGTAATCATATGTTAATATGCATAGAGAATATAATAAATTAACTATATTAGATCTTTTCCATATGAAGGATAATATAATAGGGGAAATGGTTCAGTACTCATAGAGAGAAAATGTACAACACAGAAGCTCCCAAAATGACAACAGTCTTCTGACTGTACTGTTCTGTTCTGACTACCCGCTGGCAGCTAGAGCCATTTGTCGCTATGGTGCGGTAGGGAAAATGAGCCCGAGAAAGGCTTGAAGAAGAAAAAACGAACATGGGGTGGAGGTTGGGAACGAAAGGGTAAATGAGCTGGAGGGATTCTGGGAGGGAGGGAAGCTACTGCAGCAGAGAAAAGGATGAGTGGGATGTTGGGCAGGAGGTAGTGGGGGAAGGGAAATGAGCCTGAGATTTTGTCTGGGAGAAAAGAAAATAAGCAGGAGACGGAGAGAGGAGAGAAATGAGGAGAATGAATAGAAGGGGGAGTGGAGAAGGGGGAAAGAGCCTGAGAAAGAGTTGGAAAGAAGAGAAAACGAGGAGAGGTAGTGGGGGAGGGAAAATGCGGCTGTGAAGCTGTTTAAGGGAGGTAAAAAAGAGCCTGAGAGGGTGTGGGGGAGGGAAGAGGAAAATAAGAACAATGGGATGTGAGGGGGAAGGGATGCTGTCTCCACGGAGACGGGTGAGTAAGACCTCTGCTGAGGACCAACGCGGGAGGGGAGCGACGGGATTGGCTGGAGAAAGACTCCCGCCCCACCAACGTTGGCGCTGACGTCACCGGCCACTGACGCTCAGCGAGGGGCGGGCCACCTTGCCAGGCTCAGCTCCGATTGGCTGGTGCCTCCCTGAGGACGCCAAGGGCTGGGAAGAGGTAAGACAGAGGTGAGAGAGGCCGGAGACCCGCCCAAAGCCCACCTGAGGCTCGGCTCGGCCCCGGAAGGTGGGAGCAAAGTGACCAGGACACATGCGGCTCAGACCCGAGTACTCCTCCCCGTGGTCCTGTTGGGTCCTTCCACTCCCCTGGGCTCAGAGTTCTTGTAAGATGGCGGGAGGGAGGCCTCTCTGATTCAAAAGGCAGGGCCAGGGCGTGCCATGGGGAAGTGGGATTATTGCCAAGTTTAGGGTTAAATTAAAGGCCGAGCTGGCAGCTAGGTGGCTCAGTGGATAGAGCACCAGCCCTGAAGTCAGGAGGACCTGAGTGCAAATTTGGTCTCAGACACTTAACACTTCCTAGCTGTGTGACCCTGGGCAACTCACTTAACCCCAATTGCCTCAGCAAAAAGCAAAAAAAAATTAAAGGCAGAGCTTACTGACCGGGGCCGCCCCAAGGGAAAGCAGTTGACTAGCAGGGCTTTCTCATGGGGGGGGGGGTGTTGAGAAACAGTATAGTTTGTATGGCTTGGGCGAGGGAAGCTTGTGGCCGTATGCCCTGGGGGTCTGGATAGGATGGAGGGTTGCAAGAAACCTCAGAGCTCAACGGGTCCAAGCTTCTCCTTTGGGAAAAAGGGTACCTGAGGCCAAGAAGAGGGCAGGGACATGGCTAAGGTCACACAGCCAGTAAGAGGAAGCCCCAGGCCGGGAGCCTCAGTGTCTCTGGCCAGCCAGCCTAGCTGCCTTCCATCTTGTCCTCTCCCTCCTCTGACAGCCAAGCTTCATGGGCTGAAGGTCCCTGGGAAGGGGCTCCCCAGAAGCAGGTGGACGGGTTCCCCATACAGCCGCAGCTTCTGAGAGTCTTCAGTTAGGACTGTAAGGTGAAGCCCTAGCCCACCCCCACGCCCAGCATTGGGGCATCCTGGGATGCCCCCTTGGCAGGCTAAGCCTGACCAAATGCCATGCCTTCCCTGAATGGTTTCTTCCATTTGTGAAACCAAGGGGATGACCCCCTACATGTTCCACTGAGAACCCTCCTGGCCCAGCCTTAGCCTGGCAAGGACCCTTTTTCCTGCTCTCAGAGAACTCCAAGACTACTGAGGGGAAGAGTGGGCCTTGTACATTTTCCATGTGGTAGCAGTAAGCAAAGCCTTGTCCAGAGGAGGCAAATCCTGGACAGCCAGGGCTGCAGAACTGCTTGGTGGAGGTGGACTGGCTGTGGGCTGGCTGGCACTGGGGCTTTTCTTGATGGCAAGGCAAGGGCAGATTATCCCTAGCACAGAGGTGGGAATTTTCATCAGTGCAAAGAGATTTGTTTGGAGTGCAGAAAGGGGATCTGGCAATCAGGGTGGGAAAGGGAAAACAAATAACCCTTGGTCAGAGCTCAGGTTCTCCCCCCCCCAGCTGCTCAGTGGGGTTCTGCCCACCAGAAAAAGAGGGCTTCTCCCCCAACTTGCTTAGATCAGCCTCAGGGATATTTCTCACTAAGACTGCCTCCTGCTGTAAACAGCCTGCAGAGGCCAGAGCCAGGAACCAAATCCTGTAGTTGGTCAAACTGAGGCCAGAGTCATGGAAGAGCAAGTTCTCTAGGAGGGCTGTGAACACTTCCTCAAAAGGCCCAAACTGATTGGAGCCAATACAAATTGGAGCCAAGTAGTTAATTGAAATCTAAAGGACAGCACAACACAGAAAGATGTGTTCTGCATTCAACACACTCCATTGTGTTAGTAATGATGGAATAGGGGGTGGAATGGAAGTGAGGACACAGGCATGCATAGAGAAACATGCTGAAACATACAAGCTCACATAGAAGCACACCAAAACATACAAGGATACAGACACTAGTGAATCGATGAACAAACACTGCATGCCATGTAAGTTAAGACACGCACACGCACACACATGCAGATGGGATGAAACGTGAATAGAATTGAAGTTTGGAGGAACACAGGCTCACCTAGAAAAGACACACTTCCACCCTTCCACTCACACATATACATGGATGCCCAGCCACAGAAATGCTTGTCAATCGTCAGTCCAACAATTTGATAAAGAATGTTTATACATATCGATTGGTAATCTCTGTGAGGATAGAAAAAAGGGTTTTTTTAAGTGCCTTCAGAAGTATCAGATGCACTTAGCAAGTGGAGAGGCAAGAAAGAGAGCCAAAAGCAAAACGGACTGACAATTCTGAAAGAAAATTTCATAGAAAAGGAGGATGGAAGATGTAGATGTATCCTCTCATACATGAGAATTCCTATTTTCCTATTTGGCCAAGAGAAATTGAATCCTCTTCTTTCTCTAGAGCCATAGGATCTGAACTATGCTCTGTTTATGGAATCAATAAATCAGTGAATCAATGTATGATTTCTATATGTGCTCAGAGACAGGAGTCCTATATTCTCTCCCAGAGAGAGAAGCATGCAATATTTTTAAGAAATACAGAGGAGCTATAAGAAAACTCTTAGAAGAGAACAGAGGGAGTACAGAGGCCAGCCTCCAAGAGGAATTAGGTTCTTGAATGGAGGGTTGGAGTCGGCGAAGTGGAACAAGAGACAGCACACTCTATGGTGTGGTCATCAAGTTCAATTTATTGGCAAAATTTCTTGTTCAAATTATTCAAGAAAGCTTGTGATTTTTATAGTCTTACAAAGTTAGGGTTGATTAGAGATAGGACAATTATTTGGCTAGGATTACAAGATTTTCTTGGGGCCCAGAAATTCCCAGGACCCCAGGTACAATGCTTCTTAGAAAAAAAGAATGTACAGAGTAAATTCATCAAACAATATAATAATAGTGAAACTTTAACTAAAGGTAAATGTACCTTGTGGTCATCATGTCATGTCCGGCAGGACATGAGCTTCTCTAAAAATATCACATTTACTTATTCCAAAACTTAGACAATGCTTTTTAATTTTTAACATGGTCATAAGATATTTTAGAATAGAGACATTTTTTTTCTCAAGAACTTATTTCCCTCAGCCGTACAATAGCTTGTTTTTGTGCAGGGGTCAGTAAGCCATGCAGTGGCCTACTTCTCTTACTTTTTCCCATGACTTACTTGCTACCAATGTGTCCATCTATCCCTGATGTTTACTGTTCTTTTCATCATATCATTATTTATGTAAGCTCCGTATAGGGGAGAGAAGGGTCGGGTTGATTGGATCTGGAATTGTTTCAAACAAGAGGGAATAACTGGAGATTTCTTTTGGAGTTTTTGGGGAAAGTGATCAATTTCCCAAGTTTCCCAGTCTCTAAGTTTGTTTAATGCTTCACTAGTAAAGAAACCTTTCATGTTTGGGCAGAAAGTACAAAGGGGCTTTTGAGGGGTGAAGGGCTTCATACTCAACCTCATTGTGATGGATGGGTATATACATACAGCTATGCTAAGAACACCTACGACAGGAATTAAGCAGATAATCATTAACCAAATGTATCCCCAAATGCTTAGTTCTGTGGGGGCTTCTTCATGGTGCCTTGCACACATGAGGGTCAGGTTCCTATGGAGACCTTGTCATTCCACACAGGGTCCTTGGCTTCCTACAAGGGAGAGCATTTGTACACATACATTTGGAAATAGAATATGGCCGCTCATCCAGATGAAGAGAGGGAATATCTGAGTATTCACTGAGGTACAAATAGGATGACTACTAATGTTTCAAAGGAGGGAGAATTTACACATGATATACATTAATTGATAGAAAGAAAAACTGAGTGCTCAAACTCAGAAATGTAGACCACACACAGCACCACAGACATACACACGGTTATGGGGACACACACGTTCTCTGTCTTCACCTAAGTGAGGTGACATCTCTTCTCTGTACATTCTTTGATTTAATTATGTATTTATGATGTACTGGAAAGAGATTGTAGTGATATACATGAATACCCATAGATGAATGTAGAAAATTACATAGAAGGAATATGTGAGTTCTCCCCTTTATATAGGATAATTTAGCCCACATGTACATATATGTAAATAGACCACGTTATAAGGAGAGTCATGCTGTACCCATGAAGAGGAACAGAGAGAAAATGGGAGATTACTGCCTTCCATGAATATAAGGAGGAAATATTTGAGGCCTCATGGATAAGAATACCGAAAGCCCAGGGGGGGTGTGAGACGACGGATGGAGGTAAGTCTGCAAATCCTTCGGGGTCCCTGGGGTCCTCTCCCTCCCCCACCCCGGCTCCCACCCTTCCAACAGTCAGGAAACCCCATTGGCGGCTCCAACCACCTGTAGCTACCGTGGGAGAGGGGAACTAAGCCGGAGAGGGTCTTTAAGAAGAGATGAAGTGGGACAGGGGGAAATAAGTCCCAGAAGACCTATGCAAGAGGGGAAAAAAGCAGCGGGAGGCCAGGTGGGGGCGGGGGAGAGAGGGAAATGAGCCCAAGAGGGAGTGTGAGGAAGGGGATGCTATTGCAGAAAGAAAGGTGAGTGGGATGTCTGGCAGAAACCAGTGGAGGGAGAAGCCCTGTTGGGGGTTGGGCGACTCCTGCCTTGACAAGGTGGGCGCTGACGCCACTGGCCATCCGCTCTCACAGGGGATGGGGGAAGAAGGGAGGAGAAGGGGGGTTCATCTTGCCCAGGCTCAGCTCCCCCTCCCCTGAGAGCTCCCCGAGGACCATGACGGCTGAAAATGGATATCTGGGCGGGGAGAGATGCCAGGGGAACCGCCCAGACAGCATCTTATAACAGACATATATGATTATTCTTATCTTCTCTCTATTTGCTGGCATATAACAGCATTTACAGAGGCTTTCTGTATTCCTATAGGAGTCTGGGTCCCCATAGACAGAAGTCTTCATGTTGTCTCCCAACAGGAGAGAAGCAGTAGAATACATTTAGGGATATAGATAGGTTATGGGAGTGTTGTCCATAGAGAGAGAATGTGTGCGGATCTGTGTGTCTCTGACTGTGTGTGTGTGTGTGTGTGTGTGTGTGTGTGTGAAGGGAGAAAAGCTGAGTACTAAAGATATGAATAAAGGGTTCATACGTGATTGCTCAGATCTCTCTAAAAACGCAGAGTGGATTACTGATGAAAATGAAGATAGGAATATAAATTGTACAAATGAATTTCTAAAAGAACAAATTACTTGAGTACCTAGGAGTGAAAAGAAAGAACCTGAGTTCCTCTGTACATGTATATTGGCTGTCTTCATATATATGACTTCTCAAATTCTCTATAGTCAATTCCACAAGGATAAATTGGGATATTACAGAACAACTCTTGACTCATAATGAGGACACATAAATATTGAATGTACAAAGGACTTAGAAATGAAATATATGATTTCAGTCCCATATATGGGAAAATATGATGCTTGTCTATGTATGTGTGTAGCCCTGTGCGTAAATATCAGTATTCATAAAGAGGAATTGAGAGAGAAAATGGAAGACACGGGCCATGAATATATTGGAGCCCTCATGAACATAACGCCTAGTGTTTTTGAGGAGGGAGACAGGACCGTCCACACAAACAGCAAGGGTTTGCTGGGTATCAGTCCTGGTGTCTGGGGCCCTTCCTTCCCTGCTGGACCTTCAGGAAGGCCCCCCCCCCGGGCAGGTGGAAGCACCTGTAACTGCGGTGGGGGGAGGAAAATGAGCCTCGGAAGATGCTTGAGAGAAGGAAAAATAAGGAGGAAGGGCAGTGGGGGGGGGATGAGGTGGAGAGACCGTGTGAGGAGGGGATGCTCCTGCTGAAAAAATGGTGAGTGGGATGTCTGGCAGGAGGCGGTGGAGGGAGTGGGGGTGGGGAAGAATGCGACTGAGAGGGTATGGGGGCGAGAAGGGGAAAGTTCCCTGGAGAAGGCTGAAGGGAGGGGGAAATAAGAACAATGGGATGTGAGGGGGAAGGGATGCTGTCTCCAGGGAGACGGGTGAGTAGGACATCTGCAGAGGACCAACGCGCGGTGGGAGCGACGGGATTGGCTGGAGGAAGACTCCCGCCCCACCAAGGTTGGCGCTGACGTCACCGGCCACTGACGCTCAGCGAGGGGCGGGCCACCTTGCCAGGCTCAGCTCCGATTGGCTGGTGCCTCCCTGAGACGCGGAGGGTTGGGAAGAGGTAAGAGAGAGGTGAGAGAGGCCGGAGACCCGCCCAAAGCCCACCTGAGGCTCTGGCTCGGGTCCCAGAAAGTGGGAGTAAAAGTGACCAGGGCACATGCGGCCCAGACCCGAGTACTCCTGCCCGTGGTCCTGTTGGGTCCTTCCACTCCCCTGGGCTCAGAGTTCTTGTAAGATGGCGGGAGGGAGGCCTCTCTGATTCAAAAGGCAGGGCCAGGGCGTGCCATGGGGAGGTGGGATTATTGCCAAATTTAGGGTTAAATTAAAGGCCGAGCTGGCAGCTAGGTGGCTCAGTGGATAGAGCACCAGCCCTGAAGTCAGGAAGACCTGAGTTCAAATCTTCTCTCAGACACTTAACATTCCCTAGCTGTGTGACCCTGGGCAAGTCACTTAACCTCAATTGCCTCAGAAAAAAGCAAAAAAAAAAAAATTAAAGGCAGAGCTTACTGACCAGAGGCCGCCCCAAGGGAAAGCAGTGGATTAGCAGGGCTTTCTCATTGGGGGGGGGGGGGTTGAGAAACAGTATAGTTTGTATGGCTTGGGCGAGGGAAGCTTGTGGCCGTATGCCCTGGGGGTCTGGATGGGATGGAGGGCTGCAAGAAACCTCAGAGCTCAACGGGTCCAAGCTTCTCCTTTGGGAAAAAGGGTACCTGAGGCCAGGAGGAGGGCAGGGACATGGCTAAGGTCACACAGTCAGTAAGAGGAAGCCCCAGGCCGGGAGCCTCAGTGTCTCTGGCCAGTCAGCCTAGCTGGCTTCCATCTTGTCCTCTCCCTCCTCTGACAGCCAAGCTTCATGGGCTGAAGGTCCCTGGGAAGGGGCTCCCCAGAAGCAGGTGGACGGGTTCTGCTTAGAGCTGGGAGTTCTGAGAATTTTCAGTTAGGACTGTAGGGTTAAATAAAAAGCAAACCAAGCCTCAACTCATCCCTCAGCTTTGGGCCATCCTAGGATGCACCCTTGACAGGGTAAGCCTGATCAAGTGCCATGTCTTCCCTGAATGACTTGCTTCCATTTGTGCAAAAAGGGTAATAACCCTCTACTTCCTTCCCTCAGAGCCCTACCTGAAAATTTCCCCAGGGCTTGGAGGTGTTAGCCTAATCCAGGTCCATTTTTCTTGCCCAGAGAGAACTTGGACTTAGGAAAAAAAAATGTGCCTTGTACATTCCCAACATACAAAGCCCAAAGCAAAGCCTTGGCCAAAAGAGGCAAACCCTGGAGAGGCAGGAGTCAAGAACTTCTTGGTGGAAGTGGGTTGGCTGGCACTTGGATTATTCATTGAACAGATGTGGCAATTTTCATCATTGCAAAAATGCTGCTTGGGCTGCAGAAGGGAGCTCTGGGACCCAGAGTGAGAAAGAAAGTACAAATGACTCCTTGAGCAGAGGTCAAGGGTCTTTCCTTTTTACAGGTCATTGGGTGCTGAACACCAGAAAAAGAGGGCCTCTCTCTCAGCCTGCTCAGATCAAGCTCACGGACTTTTATCACTAAAATTGATTCCTGTTGAAAACAACCTGAAGAGGCCAGAAGCAAGAGCCAAACCCAGTTGTTTCACAAAATGAGGCTAGAATTATGGGAGAGTAAGTTCATCAGGAGAATTGTGAACACTTTCTCCACAGCCCCAAACTGAATGGAGCAAATAAAGTAGGGAGAAAGGAAAGAAAAGCACAACACAGAAAGATGTGCATCCAACACACTCCAGTGTAATCTATTTCAAGGTTTTAGCAAGGGTGGAACAGAGATTAGGTTGGAAGACAGGACAAACTCATAGACATACAGAGAGACGCACGGGAACACATTCACACAAAATCACCCATCAGTTTAAACCGTTAAGCTTATTTGTTAGGACAGTCACAGACAAAGCAATATACACGTTCCTACACTTTCACATACACTGGGATAGAAGTTTGCCAGATATACATTCACACATAGAAACCTTCACTCCTACCCTTACATACCCACACTTGGGATCCATCAATAAAGGATTTGATAAATTTTAATCTATATCAGTCATCATGGTGAGGATACAAGAGATGATCTCAAAAGTGCCTTCAGAAATCTCTGAGTGGCTTAGGACAAATAGGGCAGCCAAAGGTAAAATAGGCTGAGAGCCTTACCTCCTAAGGAAAATCCAATGGAAAACTCAGGTGGAAGATTTGAAAATACTCACTTATAGATGAGAATTCCTTTCTTCCATTTGTATATTGACATGTTTGAGGCTTCACCTCTTCTCTGCACAGATCTGAGCACACTCTTTGTGGAGTGAACGTATGAGTTTTCTTCTATGCTCCTGGTTATTTGTATGTCAAGTACTCATATATGTATCAGTATATACATGGGTTTCCCCATATTCTTCCTATATTTACATATATAAGAGCAATCATTTACTCACTGCATATAATTTTCTCTTGTGAATCATATGTGATTAATCGTGTATTTCTATACTATATATTTGACCATTTATAGTTTTTCTGTAGTCCTATGAGTACTTCATTTCTGAGTATTCATTCACATCCCATTCCTCCATGTAGAGACATGCAGATTTTCTGCCTCTATTCCTATTATGAGTGAGTACTAATACACTCACTGTATACAGACAAGGTAGTTCATATATTCTCCAACAAGGAGAGAAGCAGTGGATACATTGAGGAATATAGAAGATATAGGAGACCTCTTTATCCTTGTATAGAATGTAATACATACATAAATGAATATATACATACATCCATGCACACACAGATGACAAGGAGAGTCATTCAGTACTTAGAAAAAGAAAACAAAAGATACAGAGGTAATGAATGGATAGAGGAAATATTCAAGGAAAAATATACACAAAGCCTCAGGGTTTGGGGCTGGCCGCATAGACAGCAGGGGGTGGATGGGCATCAATCCGGGTCCCTGGGATTCTCTCCCTCCCTGCTCAGCCCCCAGAACGACTGCAGTCAGGAAACCCTGCTGGCAGCTCGAACCAACTGTAGCAGCCATAGGGGAGGAGAAGTGAACCTGTGGAGTTATGTAGGGAGGGGGAAATGAGCTGGAGAGGGAGTCTGATTCCAGGGAGACAGATGATGCAATATCTGGTGAGGGGCAGTGGAGAGAGGGGGGTGTTGGTGATTGGATGATTCCTGCTTAGCTAAAGTGTCACCAAGCATCGGGGCGCGGTGGGGGGGACCATCTTGCTCAGACTCAGCTCCGCTTGTCTGGTGGCTCCATGAGGACCCCAGTAGGTGAGAGTGGTTATCTGAGATGTCAAGGAAGCATCCCAAAGCCCCCCCTTCCCCCCCCCGAAGCTCAGGCTCCTGAGCAGGGAGCAGGGGAGACAAGTGGCCAGGAAGCCACAACCCCAGATCCCAAGACTCATTCCCATAATAAGGAAATGGAGAGCTTGTCCTTTCACCCTCCTGGGCTCTGAGGTGGGCCAGTCTCTATCATATAAGGGGTGGGGATGGGAACTCCAATTCAAGAGGCGAGTCCCAGGAAGAACCTTGGGTCTTATTTATTTTTAAGGTTAAAATAAGCACAGAAGGTGAACAATGGAGGCTGCTAAAGGGGAAAGCCTTAAACTAGTAAGGTTTTCACAGCCCAGAGTTATACAAGTCCTGAAATCAGGAGGACCTGAGTTCAAATGTGGCCTCAGACACTTAACACTTCCTAGCTGTGTGACCCTGGGCAAGTCACTTAGCCCCAATTGCCTCAGGGGAAAAAAGAATAATGGAAAACTCCCCTAAGAGAATCAATATATGTAGCATGCTACCTACTTTTGGGACAGCGCAGTGGATAGAGCACCAGCCCTGAAGTCAGGAGGACCTGAGTTCAAATGTGGTCTCAGACACTTAACACTTCCTAGCTGTGTGACCCTGGGCAAGTCACTTAACCCCAATTGCCTCAGCCAAAAAATACAATAAAATAATTTAATATGTATGAATTAACTATCATCCTGTGAACACAAAAGAGGGTCTTACAAATGCCTTCAGAATTATCTGATTGACTAAGGAAGCACAAAGGTCAGAGGGCCAAAGACAAAACAAGCTGAGAAGCTTCATTCGTTCATTATGGAAAAGGATGATGGAAGATTTAGACACAACCCCTCATAGATGAAGATTCCAATCTTCCATTTATATTTTGATATAGACAAGCCAAATCCTCTGCTCTCTATAGATTCTGTTTATGGATTGAATGAATACTCAGCTCTACTCACTGGTTATTCCTACTTGGATACTCAAATATTCTTTATAAAAAATATGTATACACATATGTATAAATATGGGTTTCTTTATACTCTCTTCTCTTTTTTCCCCCTAAGGCAATGGGGGTTAAGTGACTTGCCCAGGGTCACACAGCTAGGAAGTGTTAAGTGTCTGAGACCAGAACTCAAGTCCTCCTGACTTCAGGGCTGGTGTTCTATCCACTGCACCACCTAGCTGCACCCCCATATACTCTCTTTATTCATATATATATATGAACAATCAAGTATTCTGTGCATCTAAATAAGTACAGTCAGACCATTTATATATTGTCTTATGACTCATTGTTATTGATTTGTTCTAACTATATATTTACATACACGTACACTCATATTGTCTTTCTATATTCCTCTACTAGTACATCAGTCATGAGTAGACTCTCATCCCATATTCCTCTCTGCACAGCTACCCTAATGCTCTATCAATATCTTCTATATAAGTTCTATATTGCTCAGACACAGGAGTCTTCATATATTATCTCACATGGAGAGAATTATACAATACTTTTAGGAACAGAGAGGCGATATAGAAGAACTGTTACAGATTATAAATTATGGGAACAGAGGAAGATGATTATTACAAATATTAATACAAATGAATGGAAAGAATATGGCTTCTCATACAGATAATAGTGAATATGTGAGTACTCATTGAGGCTTAGAGAGAATGATTACTCATATTCATAAATAATATAAATTTATTTACAGAAAAAAATGAATGCTCAGGCCCAGGAATGAAAGGAAAGAATATGGATGGGCAGTCATACACACACACACACTGTACATGCATACATATATTTTTAAACATATACAACAAATATTCCATCTTCACATATATGACTGATCATATAGTCTTTCTTTTATAGAATTAGGAATTTATGGAAAGAGGCTGTCAGGATTAATGTATAGGAATACATATAGATGAATATAGACAAATGTATAAATGAAATAAGTTCTTCCCTTTATATAGGATTATTTAACCTACATATAGGCTACATGATAAAAAGTCATCCAGTACTCAAAGAGGAATTGTGAGAGAATGGGGGATCACTCCCTTCCATGAACACACACAGGAAATCTGTGAGCCTTCATGGATGAGAATGCACAAAGTCCAGAGGACCCTGGCCAATCCTGGCCCCTAGGATCCTCTCCTTCCCTGACCGCCTCCCGCAATGACAAATCAGAACCTCAACACCCCTCCCTTCTCCCCTCCCAAGCTCGAGCCCCCTGTAACGGGAGGGGCGGGGAGGGGAGGATGAGTCCAGGAAGACTGGTGACGCTATCTGCTAAGGGGCAGTGGAAGGAGGGGGCGTTGGAGATTGAACGACTGCTGCCTTACGAAGGTGGGCGCTGACGTCACCGAACATTGGCGCTCTGCAGGGGGTGCAGGGATGGGGAGGGGGGGCTCTAGCGCAGACTCAGCTCCGCTTGTCTGGGTGGCCCCATGAGGACCCCAAGAGATGAGTGATTATCTGAGATGCCAGGGAAGCACCCCAAAGCCCCTCCGAGGCTCAGGCTCCTGAGCAGGGGAGACAAGTGGCCAGGAAGCCTAAGCCCCAGACCCCAGGACTTATTCCCATAATAAGGGAATGGAGAGCTTGTCCTTCCACCCTCCTGGGCTCTGAGGTGGGCCAGTCTCTGTGATATGGGGGGAGGGGGTGGGAACTTTAGTTCAAATAGCAGGTCCAGGAAGAATCATGGGTTTTATTTATTCTTCATGTTAGAAGATGCTGACTAGGGATTGCTACAGGGGAAAGCATTAGACTAGCAGAGTTTTCTTAGCTTAGAATTTGGGTCTAGATTGCTAGCACTTGGGGAGTGGGTTCTGGCTTTGAGGGTAGAGTCTGTGGGTTTGTAGGTTGGGATAGGATGGAAAACTGCCAGAGACCTCAGAGCTCATCTGGTCCAAGCTCCTTATTTGAGGAAAAGCAAAACTTATTTCAAAAGGAGGGCAGGGACATGGCCAAGACCATGCAGCCAATATCTGGGGCAGACTCAGACTTTGAACTTCTCTCGTACCTGCCAGGCTAACTGGCTTTTCCATCTTGGTCTCTCTCTCCTCCCCACAATCAAGCTTCATGAGCTGAAGGTCCTTGGGAAAGCACGCCCCAGAAGCAGGTGAGCAGATTCCCCAAATGTCTGCAGTTGTGACTGTGTCATTAAGGAAAAAGTAAACCAAGACTTCCATCCCCCAGCTTGGGGCCAAACTGGGATACACACTTGTCAATCAGAATGAGCCTTAGCCAATCCCATGCCTTTCCTGAAAGACTTATGAAGGCCTACTTGAATATTTTCCTTTAGAGATGTGAGTCTAGTCAAGGTCCCTTTTTCTGCCTCAGAGAATTATCAATATAGTGAAGGAAAAGATGTGTCTTGGACATGTCCAAGGGAGTAATGGGGGTAGATCCTTGGCTAAAGGTGGTAACACCTGGAGAAGTAGGTATCAATGACTGGTGTAGGTAGGCCGAGTGACACTTGGGCTTTCGGTGATAGAAAAGAAGCTGTAGATTATTAACAGACCTGAGGTGGGAACATTCAGCTGTGCAAAGGAAGCTGCTTGGACGGCAGAAGGTGCTCTGGGAATCAAGGTGGGAAAGGAAGAAGAAATAACTCCTTGACTACAGCTCAGCTGTGCTTTCCTTTTCCACCATGGACAATTCAGTAGAGCTCTGATCACCAGGGAAAGAGGGCTTCTTCATCGTGCACCGCTAAGTCTCGTGGGTATGTATTACTCAGATTGCCCCATGTTTCTAACAGCCTGAAGAGGCCAGAAGCAGGAGCCAAATCCAAATGCTTGTCAAAATGAGACCAACGATACAGGAGAGCACTTTCACCAGGAGGCTATAAACATTTCCCCAATAGGCTCTACTGACTAAGGCCAATAATGTGGTTAATGGAAATCTTAAGGAAAGCACAAAAACAGAAAAACTGGCCTAAAAAAACACACCAATCTGTTTTAGAAGTGATGGAAGGGGATTGGGGGAGAAATTGAAAGTTAAGATATAAACACACAGACACACATATATACACATACCTCCCCACAACTATTATCTTCACATGTGAGTTGTCATATATTCTCTATGTAATCTTTGATACAAATTTGAATTTATAATTTACTGGAGAGAGAATATAGTGATATATATAAAAAGTGGATGAAGATAGAAAAGATATAAATGAAATGAGTTCTTACTTTTATATAGGATTATTATATACTATATAATATGTATAATACACATATATCATATATGTATATTACATAATAAAGGAAGTCATCCAGTATTTATAAAGAGGAATAGAGAGAATGGAGATTACTCCTTTCCATGAATATACAGAAATATTTCAGCCTTCCTGAGTGAAAATGCACAAAGTTTTGAGGAATGGGATGGAGGGCCGCCTTCAGAGACAGCAGGGGGGCTCCTGGGGTCCTCTCTCTCCCTGTCTGCTCCTGTCACGAAAACCATCAGGGAACCCCTCTGGCAGCTTGAAACACTTGTAGTGGGGAGAAGGGGAAGTGAGCCCCATAAGTTATTTGGGGAGGGGGAGGCTGACTCCAGGGAGACAGATGATGCAAAAATTGGTGAAGGCCAGTGGAAGGAGGGGAGAATGTTGTCAATTGGATGGCTCCCGCCTTATGAAAGTGAGTGCTGACATCACCGGACACAGGCACTCATGGGGGCCCACCTTACCCAGACTCAGTTCTGCTTGTCTGGTGCCTCCATGAGGACCCTAAGAGGCGAGAGCGGTTATCTGAGATGCCAGGGAAGCATCCAAAGTCCCCCTGAGGCTCAGGCTCCCAATCATGGGACTCAAGTGGTCAGGAAACAGAAGTCTCAGGCAAGAGTCCTGCCAGTATTAAATAGGGGCCCAACTGGTCCCGAGGGGACTTTGTCTTCCCCCCTCCTCAGGCTCAGAGATCTGACATTCTCTGAGTTGTGGGATGGGGGTGTAGTGATGGTGGGGAGAGTATGGAGGCTCCTCCAGTTCAGGAAGTAGGCGCAGGGAGAACAGAGGAGTTTCTTCCATTCTTTTGGTTTAGAATAAGTACAGATAGTGCTGGTGTGGGATGGGTATGCCAAGGGAAAGCATCAGATTAACAGGGGGTTCTCTATCCAGACGTGTGGACTACCAACCGTGATGGGCAGTGAGGATAGTGGTGCTGACTATAAGAGCAGAGTCTATGGGCATGTAGGATGGAGGGTTAGAAGAGACTTCAGAGCTCATCTGGTCCATTATCCTCATTTGAGAAAACAGGAAAACCGAGTTCAAGAGGAGGGCAAAGACATGGCCAAGGTCATATAGCCAGTAAGGGGCAGACCCAGGCTTCTCTGCTGACTGCCAGGCTAGCTGGCTTCCAAGTTGGCCCCTCCCCCCATAGCCAAGATTCATGGGCCAAAGTTCCCTGGGTACTTGTTTTCCAGAAGTAGGTGAGCTGAGGTTCTGGTTATCTACAGTTATTGCTGTGGAGTTAAGGAAAAAGTAACCCAAGACTTGCATCCCTTAGCTCTGGACCAGCTTGGAATGCACGCTCTCCAGAATGAGCCTTAGTGAGCCTCATGTCTTTCCTGAATGGGTTTCTTCCATTTGTGAAATAAGGGGATGATCCTTACCTACTTCCCTCAGACACATTTGAACATTTTCCTACAATTTGCTGTCAGAGAATTCCCATTCTAATGAAGAAAAAGGTTCACCTTTACAGACCAGGGAACAAGAACTGCTTGGCGGAAGTGGACTGGTTGAACGTTGGGCTTTCAGTGATGGGATGCAGGGTGCAGATTATCTACACAACAGAGGTGGGCATTTGCAGCTGGGCAATGGCAACTATTCAGGCTGCAGAAGGGGATTCTGGAAATCAGGGTGGGAAAGGAAGCCTAAATAACTCCTTGAGCAGAGCTCATGCATTCTGTGCTTGCACTCCTTCAGGAGGTCAGTGGGGTTCTTTCCACCAGGGAAAGAGGGCTTCTCCCACATCCTGTAGGGATCAGCCTTATGGAAATCTCTCTCTCAGATTGTCTCCTGCTGCAAACAATCTGAAGAGGCCAAAAGCAGGTGTCAAATTCAGTATTTGTCAAACAAAAATAAACACCATGCTGCAGTCTGCCCTATTCCGCCATGTTAGCAATTATTCAGCAGGGTACTGAGATGGAAGTTAGGATATGAAACATAGAAATACACCAGCACCACACTTACATTCTGGTGCACCAGTGATCAAACAAGGATAGGAAGGAAGTTAGAACCTACCCACTCACACACACACAGAAATATTGAAACACAGGATCTTACACTTAAGTCCACTCAAACACACTCATGCACAGAAGGTACAATCATTAAAAAAAAACATTTCATCACTAGAAATTAATAATCATAGTGAGGGGACACAGGGGGATCTTCAGAGTGTCTTCAGAAACATATACTTGACTTTACAAGCGGACAGATTGGACAGAAAAAGACAAAACAGGTTGAGGAAAATCTTGCTTTTTTTTTCCTGAGGCAATTGAGGTTAAGTGACTTGCCCAGGGTCACACAGCTAGGAAATGTTCAGTGTCTGAGACCAGATTTGAACTCAGGTCCTCCTCACTTCAGGGCTGGTGCTCTAGCCACTGCACCATCTAGCTGCCCCAGGTTAAGGAAAATCTTAATGGGGTAGTAGTGACAAAGCTGTAGCCAAAGGAGGCAAGTCCTGGAGAGGCAGGAATCAAGGACTGCTGGGTGGAGGTGGGCTGGCTGGTAATTGTGTTTTTAGTAATGGGAAGGAAGATGGACATTAACAGACCTGAGCTGAGAACATTCAGCTCTGCAAAGGGAATCTACTTGGTCTGCAGAGGGATGCTCTGGGAATCAGTGTGGAAAAGGAAGAACAAATAACCCCTTGACCAGAGCTCAAATGACCTTTCCTTTCCTACTATGGTCAGTTCAGTGGGATTCTGCCAAGTAGGGAAAGAGGGCTTCTCCCTCAACCTGCCTAGCTCAGCCATTTTAAGGACAAAAAACATTTTATCACTAAGATTGACTCCTGCTGTAAACAGCCTAAAGAGGCCAGAAGCAGGAGCCAAATCCAGCTGTTTGATAAAATGAGGCCAGAATTTTAGGAGAGCCACTTCACCGGTAGAATTATGAACACTTCCTCAACAGGCCCAAAGTGAATAAAGCAACACACCTTTGGGAAACCAGGAAAACACAATCCAGAAAGATGTGGCCTACATTCAACACACTCCAGTCTGATCTATTCCAAGGTTTTTAGCAATGATGGAACAGAGACTGGGATGGATGTTAGTACATACTCATAGACATACAGAGAGACATGTAGAATCTCTGTGTGTGTGTGTGTGTGTGTGTGTGTGTGTGTGAATGGCACATAAATGATTAAACAGTTGATAGGATGTAAGGACAGATACAGGGACAGAAGTACATACTTTCCTATACTTTCACACACACCAATGCACCAATGAAAGAAGAAGGAATGAGTTGGAATTTTGCACAAACACACATTCAGGCACAGAAACACTCATTCCTACCCTTACAAACCCACACTTGTGACTCCTCAATTAACAACTTGATAGATAATTTTAATCTATATCAATTAGTAATTGTAGTGAGCATACAATAGAGGATGTGAAAAGTGTCTTCAAAAAATCTCTGAATGACCATTCTGGAGAGCAATTTGGAGCTACGCTCAAAAAGTTATCAAACTGTGCATACCCTTTGACCCAGCAGTGTTTCTATTGGGCTTATATCCCAAAGAAATCATAAAGGAAGGAAAGGGCCCCACATGGGCAAAAGTGTTTGTGGCAGCCCTTTTTGTAGGGGCTAGAAACTGGAAACTGAATGGATGCCCATCAATTGGAGAATGGCTGAATAAATGATGGTCTATGAATGTCATGGAGTATTATTGTTCTGTAAGAAACGACCAGCAGGATGATTTCAGAGAGGCCTGGAGAGACTTATATGAACTGATGCTGAGTGCAATGAGCAGAACCAGGAGATCATTATACACGGCAACAACAAGACTATATGATGATCAATTCTGATGGACATGGCTCTCTTCAACAATGAAATGTTTCAAACCACTTCCAATTGTTCAGTGAAGAAAGCCATATACACCCAGAGAGGGATATGAAATGTGGACCACAACATAGCATTTTCATGCTCTCGATTGATGTTTGCTTGCATTGGGTTTCCTTTATCTGATTTTTCTTTCTTGTAGATAGGATTTTTCTTGCACAACAATGATAAGTGTGGAAATATGTCTACATATATTCTATTTGTCAAGTATTTTAACATAATTAACATGTAGTGGATTTCCTGCCATCTAGGGGAGAGGTGGGGAGTAGGGGGGAAAAATTTGTAACAGAAAGCTCTGTAAGGGTTAATGTTGAAGAATTACCCATACATATGTTTGGCAAATAAAAAATAAATAAATAAAAATCTCTAAATGGCTTAGGATAGATAGGGGAGGCAAAGGCAAAGCAGGTTGAGATCCTTACCCACTAAGGGAAATTTTATGGAAAAGTCTGGTGGAAAAGTTGAAAATATTCCCTCATAGATGAGGATTCCTATCTTCCATTTGTATATGACCTGTCTGAGGACTCACCTCTTCTCTGCACAGATCCCTATATCTCAGCATTAATATGTTCTCTTTGTGGAGTGAAGGTATGAATTATCTGTTATACTCTTGGTTATTCATATGTTATTACTCATATCTTCTCTATATTTGTAGCAATATATACATGGGTTCCCCCAAATTCTTTCTATATTCATGTATATATGAATAATCATTTACTCACTGCATATAATTTTGCCTCTTGTAAATCATATATATGATTATACATGTATTCTCCCTATACGTTCTCATATTTGAGCAGGACAGGACTCTTCATATATTCTCTCACAGAGAGAGAAGCAGGAGAACATTTTTAGGGATATAGAGAGGTTATGGGAGTTCTCTATGGATAGAGAGAATGTGTGTGTCTGTGTATGTATGAAGAAAAAAATATGGCTACTCATAGATATGAATAGAGTTAATAGGTGAATACTCAGCTATATGGGAATAGAGATTTTTATTACTAATATCTATGAAGAGATAGAATGTATAAATCTTCCAAATTATAAAAGAACAAATCACTTCTTGTACATAGGAATAAACAGGAAGAACCTGACTGCCTATATACATATACTTTAGCTGTCTTCATATATATGTTGCATGTTCTCTATACATTAGTTTATATACGTATGAAGTATTTTATAAAAGAAAACTCCTTAGTCATATATGAGTATACATATATGAATATAGAGAAAATCTATAAATGAAATTTCATTCCCATATGTAGGATAATATAATGCTGTGTGTTTATTCCTCTACATAGACATATAGTACTCTAAGGAGAGTCATTCAGTACTTAGAGAAAACAGAAGATATAGAGGGAATGAACATACAGAAGATGTTTTGGAGCCCTCAAAGAAAAAAATACACAAAGGTTGGGGTTTTGAGGAAGGGGACAGGGCCGCCTGCACAGACAGGAGAAGGTCGCAGGGCATCAGTCCTGGTCCCTGGGGTCCTTTTCCCCCACCCCAGCTCCCGTCCTGACAACAGGCAGGAACCCTGGCTGGCGGCTCCAACCATCGGAAGCAGCAGTAGGGGAGGGAAGATGAGTCCAAGCAGTTATTTGGGGAGGGGGAAATGAGCAGGAGAGGATGTTTGGAGGAGGGGAGGCTAACTCCAGAGAGACAGATGATGCAATATCTGGTGAGGGGCAGTGGAGGGAGGGGGGCGTTGGTGATTGGACGACTCCTGCCTTACGAAGGTGGGCGCTGACGTCACTGAGCATTGGCGCTCAGTGTGGAGGGGGCACCATGCGCAGACTCAGCTCAGCTTGTCCAGAGGCTCCATGAGGACCCCAAGAGGTGAGAGTGGTTATCTGAGATGCCAGGGAAGCATCCCACAGCCCCCCCTTGAAGCTCAGGCTCCTGGACATAGGAAACATGTGATCTGGAAGCCTAAGCCCCAGACCCCGGGACTCATTCCCATAAGGGAATAGGATCCCTCCGTGACCCTGTCCTTCCACCCTCCTGGGCTCTGAGGTGGAACAGTCTCTTGTGATATGAGGGGAGCTGGTGGGAACTTTAGTTCAAGAAGCAGTTCCAGGAAGAGCCATAGGTTTTATTTTAATCTTTAAAGTTAGAATAAGCACAGAAAGTGCTGACTGGGGACTTCCACAAAGCATTAGACTAGCAAGATTTCAAGAGAAGGGCAGGGACATGGCCAATATCACTTCTCTCTTGCCTGCCAGGTAAGAGCTGGCTTTTCCATCTTGGCCTCTTCCTCCTCCCACAGTCATGGGCTGAAGGTAGCTGGGAAGGTTGTTCTCAGAAGCAGATGAGCAGGATCCTCATAGAGCTGAGCCTTCTGGGCATCTGCAGTTACAACTGTGGAGTTTAATTAAAAATCACCCCAGACTTCCATCCCCCGAGTTTGGGTCAGCCTGGGATATACACTTACCAGAATGAGCCTTAGCACGCCTTTCCTGAATGGGTTTCTTCCATTTATGAAATAAGGAGATGAGCCCTAGCTACTTCACTCAGAGGCTTAGTTGACCATTTTACTGGATTTTAGAGGAGGTGTTAGTCTAGGCAAGGTTCCTGTTTTCTGCCCTCAGAGCATTCACAGTCTAGTGAAGGAAAAGGTGTGCCTTGGACCTGCCCAGTGGAGCAGTAGTGGCAAATCCTTGACCAAAGGAGGCAAGCTCTGGAGAAGCAGAGATCAAGCACTGCTTGGTGAAGATGTGCTGGGTGACAGTTGGGCTTTCAGTGATGGGAAGGAAGGTGCAGATTAACAGACCTGAGCTGAGAACATTCAGCTCTGCAAAGGGATCAGCAGAGGGATGCTCTGGAAATCAGGGTGGAAAGGAAGAACAAATAACCCCTTGTCCAGAGCTCAACTGCCTTTTCCTTTCCTACCATGGACAGCTCAGTGGGGTTCTGCCCACCAGGGAAAGAGGGCTTCTCCCTCAACCTGCACAGATCAGCCTCATGGGCCTCAGTCACTCAAATTGCCTCCTGCTGTCAATAGCCGGAAGAGGCCAGAAGCAGGAGTCAAATCTAGTTGTTTAACAAAATGAGACCAGAATTATAGAAGAGGTACTTCAGCAGGAGGGCTATAAACACTTCCTCAGTCAGCCCATGACGAATGGGGCCAATACTGTAGTTAATGGAAATAAAAAGCAATGCACCAAAAAGAAACATGGTCTGCATGAAAGACCCTCTAATTTGTGTTAGCAGTGAGAGAATGGGGTGGGATGGAAGTTAGGACATACATACATACATACATACACACACAGAAGCACGCAGAAACATACAAGCTCACACATACACAAAATCCTTGGTAAATTGATGAATAAACAATGCATGGGATGTAATTTAGCACATACACATAGACACATAGACATGCAGGTTCCATACTTACACACACACATTGATACA
>JAJPUD010010735.1:747-24250 GCA_023553655.1 Myrmecobius fasciatus
TCTTTCTTTCTTTCTTTCTTTCTTTTTCTTTCTTTGTTTTTCTTCTCTTTCTCACTTCCTATTTTCCTTTCTTCCTCTCCTCCTTTCTTCCTCTCTTTCTCCCTTTCTCTCTCTCTCTCTCTCTCTCTCTCTCTCTCTCTTTCTCTCTCTCTCTCTCTCACTTTTTACATTTCCCTTGAAAAATTTTGTTGCTGATTTGCTGTAGGGTTGGGGACCTGCAGTTGATTTGCTGTGGAAACAGGGTCTCTTTGCTGGTGAGCCCCTGGGGTAGGGTCTTGCTGTTGACCAACCAGGATTTTACTACTGATCAGAAATGGGATCAAGGCTTGGCTGATGGTTTGTGCTGGAGATGGAATTTCTGGGGTGGGAACCTTACCATGCTGCACATGCCACTTACTTGACTAGAGGTCTGCTGGTTTGCAGGAGACCAAGCCTCCTTGTTGCCTTACCCCAGGCTTGAAACCCTATTCTAGGCCCCTTCTGTGAGGCTGGCTGGCTGGTTGGTGGGCTCACAGCTGCTGCTCCTGCTGCTCCTGCTGCTCTTTCTGCTCCTGAGGCTCCTGCTCCTGGAGCTTTCTCTTTTCCTACTCCAGTGAAACAGATCTTTCCTTCTGGGCTGGTAAACTGATTCCCTGATTTGAAGTCATTTCTGAGGTGACTTTCTAGTATTTTGGAGGGGAATTTGAGAGGGCTTCCAAAAGTTCCATTCTCTGCCATCTTGGCATTGGAACTCTAGTAATTATATTTTGAAAAGGACAGAAATGATAATATGTTTAATAACCAACTATTACACTATAGACGAATCTTCATACTTCTTATATTAGCCAATTAGACTTCGATTGTGCTCAAACTGAACTATTAGTGAATTGAAATGAATACGAAATACCTCTGAGGCCTATGTTATTTCCCAGGAGGAAGAGGAGGCAAGTCTCATAGACTACATTTTTTCTATATTAGACTATAAATATATAAAATTTATAATTTCAATTTATAGGGGTTTTAGAACAATTGTACTTACAGGGCATATTATAACTATATTTATAGAGTTTTTTTAAAATAACTGTACTTCCCAAATTAATTTGCTGAAATGAAAATGAAAATGAAAATTTTATAGTTATTGTTTTCTTTCTCAGTTTTTTTTCCTTCTTGATCCAATTTTTCTTGTGCAGCAAGATAACTGTATAAAAATATAGACATTTGTTGGATTTAACATATATTTTAACATATTTAACATGTATTGGATTATCTGCCATCTACAGGAGGGTGTGGGGGAAAGAAAGGGAAAATATGAAACACAAGGTTTTGCAAGGGTCAATGCTGAAAAATTGCCCATGCATACATTTGTAAATAAAAATCTTTAATTAAAAAAAAGAGTTAATGCAACACTAATCAAAATATAGGACTAAAGAGTTAGAGTTGAAATGGACCTTAGAGGTTATCTAATACAACGATTCACTTGACAGATGAAGAAAATTCAGAGCTAAGAGGTTAAGAGACTTGTCTAGGAGTATATAGTTAGTGACAGAAGCAGGTTATAAATCTGAGTCCTCTGACTCCAATGCAGCTCTGCTTCTTGAGTCTATTGTCCTTTCTACATCATTAAATCACTATAGATGTCAAAAATTCAAAAATTTAGAACTGGAAGGCCCATTTGAGAGGTCATCAAGTCCACTGTCTTCACTTTTATATGAGAAAACTAAGGTACAATGAGGTTAAGTGTTTTGTCTAGGATTACATGACTAGTAAATATCTGAGATAGGATTTGAATCTAGGTCTCCCTCCCTCACTCCAAGTCCAGCATACACCATACAGCAGAAAACAAAAAATGATATTCAAGTGAGAAGGCATGTCATGCCAGTGACACAATAATCCTTTGATAGGTAACTTTCCAGGAGTTAGGAAGATTGTTTTGCTGGCATAATTACTCATATTACAACTCCTCGGAAATAAGAGGAGTTATCCTCGGCTATATGCTTATTCTCTGCTCATCCTTTGTTCATCACTAGCCAATAGCATTTTCTCCCTGTTGGACATTAAAAACAAAAAACTTTCAAATTCATCAATATTTTTCCCCCATCTAACAATAGGAGATTTCAGACTGAAACCCTTTTCCAGTCTGGGCTAGTCATTCATATCATTGCTGAAAAGGAGCAATTTTCTTTTTGCATTTTTTTCCTTATTAATAGCTTTTTATTTTTCCAAATACATGCAAAGATAGATTTCAATATTCACCTCTGCAAAACCTTGTGCTCCAATTTTTTTCCCTCTCCTCTCCTCTGCCTCCTCCTCTAGGTAGCAATCGATCCATTATAGATTAAACATATGCAATTCTTCTAAATATATTTTTATACTCACTGAGCTGTGAAATTCTTTGTGCATTCTTTGACAGGAAGCTAAAAAAATGAGAGACAGTTCCAGCTTTCTAGGCGTTTACGATCTAACAAATAAAAGATAATATAATACAAAGGTAGAGTGTTGGTGAGCACTGGACATGGTTATGAGAAAACTACACTTCTGACTGAGGGATCAAAAAAGGAAATACTTCCTTTAACTCTATCTCAGATCCTTATTATGTGTGATGAAGGTGAGCCACTTAACCTCTAAGGGTTTCAGTTTCCTTCCCTGTGATTTGATGTTTAACATACATTCTGGCTTTAAATTTATAATATTATATAGACAATAGAATTTGAGTTCACAAATGGTTTGCCAAAGATCCACTTTAGGAGACATTATTCTATTCTACTCTATATTCTATTCTATTTTATACCATATATTTACTTATATATATTACATATTACATTATATTCTAATGCAACAATCTCCTGGTAAATTTAAAGTAAAGGCCATCTCTTAGAATTGGATGTAAAAATATTTATCACAGTTACAAAATGTCTTACATGAACAGTCATTATGGAATGCTACACAGACTTCACTCAGGATCAATGACCTTAAGAGAGGCCAAAGTTTGATATGAAAATTGCTAGCTATATTATCCAATAAATTGAATTCAACAGGCATTAAAAGCTTATCAAATACAGTCCAGCTTCTTAAACTGTGGTTTTTAACCACATATGGGGTCTTCTAACTGAATATGAGGGTCACAAAATTATTATTTATTATAAGTAAATGTTGGATTTACATACCTATTTAATATACTTATATACCTGGGGACATGTAAAAGTTTCTTAGGTGAAAAGAGGTCTTGAGTGGAAAAAGTTTAAGAAGTCCTGATTTACAAAATACCATTAGACACTGAGAGAATTACAAAGTCTAGACGAAACACAGATCCCTGGCAAAAATCCAGATAGATGTAATATACAGTATCACATAAGTGCTTTTCAATATTGCGTAAATAAATAAGTGCTTAAAGCCTGAGAGGAAAGGACTGAAAAGGGAGTTCAAAGGAGGCCTCAAAGGGATATAACATTTGAGAAGGATTTTAAGAAATAGGTGGGAATTGAATAGGCCAACAGAAGAAGTGGGGGTAAAGGTTACAAGGAACAACAAGGGTAAACTATAAGAAATAGAACTCTGGATAGAACTTGAAATAATAGAAAGCAGAGAAATAAACAGAACATAAAGAATGGAATTACATTAAAACAATATAGAAAGAAAAGTGTGTAGAGGAAAATGAAGTAAGTAAGCTGAAGGCAACTCATGTATCCCCAATTTCCTGGCTCCCAGCACCCTGGTTATTAGTGCCTGTTCCTATCTTGAAATAATATTGAGTTTACTTATCTCTACATGTAAACCCCTTGGGGAATGTAAGATTCTTGAGGGAAGGAGTTACTTTTCATTTTTATCTTTGTATCTGCAGCACCTACAAAAACACAGCATACCTTTAGGCCAAACAAATGTTTGTTGAATTAAATTGAAAGTAGAGAGGCAGAGGTATGTGTTTGGGGGGTGGGGTGAGAGGGGTGGACTAAAAATCAAACAACTTTGCTATTTTTCTATATATAGTTGACATTTTGTTATACAACTGTTGTACAAAAATCCTCTCAAATTTCTTCTGATAGAGTTTAATATTTCAGTCCCTGATCTACTATTTTCTCCTAAATTCTCTCTGCTAGTCAAAAGTTGACTATGATTGTTTCATATCTTTCTGCAGCTTCAATGTGTGTGAAATTTCTCTTTTCATTTATTTTCTGGTTATTGGAAGACATATTACACTGGCAAGTTAAAAAAAAAACAAAACCTATAAGGAACAGCTAGGCGGCACATTGAATAGAGCACCAGTCCTGAAGTCAGGAGGACCTGAGTTCAAATCTGGTCTCAGACCCTGGGCAAGTCACTTAATCCCAATTGCCTCAGAAAATAAAATAAAATAAAATTTTTTTAATTAAAAAAAAGATACCTGTAAATATCTGGAATCAGAAATTTTTTCATTGTAATTATTATGCAGAAAAACTCCTTGGCTTTCTGTACTGAATTACTTCATTATTGCAATCAACATATCTAAGAATAAAAACTGTTCTCATGTATTTTAAATATTTATGATAAAATTATCATGAGAAATTGGTATAATGTCAATGTTGTTGCATTGTAATAATAATTTTAGTTAACCTATAGTATTATCCAAGCTACAAGACTATGAGAGATGAAATATTTTTGCAATATGACCAGCATTCTCAAATACACACACATAGAAATACATGTACAAATTTAATAAATAAGATAAGGAGGAAGATGGCAGAATAGGTCAGTAAATTTCAAGCTCTCCAGATTTACCCCAGAAACAGAACAAATTTGCACCTCAGGGCAAACAAATTTGGTGAAAAATCTAGAAGATTTGGGGTAGGACAGAGGTCCTCCAGGCACAACCCAAGAAGATCTGAAAAAAGACCCCAGACTAGGGATTAAGTAATGCAAACACTTCCAGAGTAGTTCTGTAGAAACAGGTGCTAGGTGGGTTTGCAGGGAGCCTCTGTTAATAGCGGGCCCAGTTGTGCTGCAGATTCACAGCCCTGGGCAAGAAGGACCTGCTGGATGTGTGCAAGAGCAGTGAAATAGGGGCCTGCTGGCTGCCAGCACTGGAAGAAAGAACTAAATAAATAGAAATTACCTAAAAAACTCCTGAAGATTATGAAAAAAAAATTATCCAACTAGAGAAGGATTTACAGAGTCTTAAAAATGAAAATAATTCTTTGAAAATTAGAATTGAACAAGGGAAAGTCACTGAAGCTATAAGAGATCAAGAAATAACAAAACAGACTATAAAGAATGAAAAAATAAAAAAGAATATGAAACATAAGAAAATCAGCAGATCTGGAGAACAGATGAAGAAGAGAAAATATAAGTATAAATGGACTACCTGAAAAATGTGATCAAAAATAAAAAAGAACCTTGATACAATAATGCAAGAAATAATCCAAGAAAATTGTCCTGGAATGATAGAACATGAAGGGAAAGTAGAAAAAGAAAAAAATCCACTGATCACCACTTCAAAGAGATCCTTTGTGGAAAACACATAGGAAAATTGTTGCCAAATTTCAAGGCCCTCAGATCAAAGAGAAAATTTTGCAAGAAACAAGGAAAAAAATTCAAATATGCTGAAGCTGCAATTAGAATTGTACATGATATATCAGCATCTGCAATAAAAGGTCACAGTAAAAAATGTCATATCTAGCAATTAATAATAATGAATGAAAAACAAATGGACATTCAATGAACTTGCAGATTTTCAGAACTTTCAACCAAATCTGAACTCAATAGAAAATTTAACACATAAGAGCCAATATCCAAGATTAATTTCAAGGTACTTAACATGGCCAAATTGTTTATGTTTTTTTACATGGAAATGTATTCCATATGTTTAAGATTGACATCAATTGTATAGCTTAAAAGAAAGATTCATACAAAAGAGGTACAAAGGAAGAATAGATACAGAGGCATTAGAGGAGGGAAGAAGGCTCATAGTTCTGAAAACCTTCTCACACCAGGAATGGGTTAAAAGACAACACTACATATATACTATGAAGGAGGCACCCTATAAAATCTTTAAAGAAATAAGGAGGAAAGAGGCCTGAGCAGAGGAAGAAGTAAGGAGTGGGAGAAGAAGATAAGGGAGGCATCCATGGGTAAAGTAATAGCAAGGTAAATTAAGTAGAAGACTTAGCAGGGATATAAAAGAAGAAATACACACAAACACTACAAGAAGGATCAGGAGTCAAATTTATTAGAAAAAAAAAAGTACAGCTAGTAATCATTGATTTTAGAGAAAGTCAAACTTAAAGATTCAGTCGAGAAAACTACATTATGTCAGCCATACTAATATTACTTTAGATGCATGTTTACATATGAATAAACGTGTGTGCCCAAGTATATGTAGATATGTATGCATGTTGCTCTATATGTGTATGTAGATATAAGTATGTGGGGGGGGTCTGTGGATGGGTGCAAATGTATAAATACACACACACACACAAACACATATATATGTATATATGGGGAGAGAGGGATGGGTATGTATGCATGGATATGTATTTATTATATGTGTCTATATATATTTATACATACACATAAACACACACACACATATCTGTGTTTAACTATAGCCTGCTTGAGGGAAGTGTGGGGAAATGAAAAGGGAAAAAAAGAATGAACTAAAAAAAGTGCACAGCAGGGAACAAAAATCAACTTACAAAAAGTAAAGAAAAGTTGGATACTCATGAATATAATTTCTTTTACTATTATCTAACCTTTTTGAACTGGAAATTTATTGTTATATATTTTGAATCTTCCTGATGCTCTGCTGGGCAATAAATAAAATAAAGATAATTTTTTAAAATAAGGTGATATGAGGTTCCCAGGACACCAACCAAACAGGGTTAATTCTGAGAATTCATGGTGAAAGAAAAAGAATTTTACTTTGCTCTACAAAAGAACACCAGTAGTTGACCTCCCTCTTGGTAAAAAAAAAAAGATACTGTTTGGTACAATTTTTTTTATTTCCCTCTCTGATGTAAGAATTCATTGCTTACCCAGAACTTGACAATAACCTCACTTTTAAAAAACTTTCTAACCCTATAAAGTATAACTTACAGTTTAATAATAGTAACTAATATTTACATAGCATTTACTATATACCAGGCACAAATATTATTTCAGTTGATCCTCATAACAACCCTGGGAAGCAAGTGCTATTGATATCCTCATTTTATGGATGAGATCTAAGCATGGATTTGAATTCAGATGTTCTTGACTCCAAGATCCAGAGATCTATTCACTGCATCCTAGCTACCCCAAGTGAGAGAATTGCTTGAATCTCAGAGAGATCAAATCTTGCCTGTGGTTACATGTTTAATGAACTTGAGTCTTCCTGGCTCCTAATTCAACCCTCTTTGTACTCTACATGGTATCTTTGTTAAAATATTAATCTAGGCCAAATTTACAAGAAGAACAAGGTACACTTAGAAGGTCCAGAAAGCTCTGCCAAAAAAAAAAATGTCTATTGATTATTATGTCATTGTCTTAATGTTAGCAAGTTTTATAGCTTCCTGAGAGTCAGTAATGCACAGTGATTAGAGAACTGGTCTCTGAGTTTGGAAGATTCACATTCCAAGTTATGCTTTGGATCCATAACTGATCAGATCCTGGGCAAGCCATTTAACATCCATTGCCCAGGCAGATGTAAATTGTACAACAAAGACCTACCTAACCGAATTGGCTAAGGCTCAAGAGAAGCACCTTTTTACATTGGTTAAGGTTAGGGAATTGAAAGAGAATAAACATTTTTTAAGGTGTTACAATGGGTAGAGTGCAGAGCTTGAAGTCTCAGAGACTCATGAACTCTTCATGAGTTCAAATCTAGCCTCTGATGCTTTCTAGCTTTGTGACCACTGGCAAATCACTTAATCCTGTTTGCTTCAGTTTCCACATCTGTAAAATGAACTGGAGAAAAAAAAATTACAATATTTTTGCTAAAAAAACCCCTTAATGAGGTCATGGAGAATGGGACACACAAAATGAGTTCATGATTTAGACATAGAGGGTGATACTATAAGCAAATTAAAAGAACAAGGGATAGTTGACTTCTCAGTTCTGTGAAGAAGGAAGGAATTTATGACCAAAGAAGAACTAGAGAACATTATGAAATATAAAATGGATAATTCTGATTATATTAAATTAAAAAAAAAAAACTTTTGTATAAGCAAAATCAATGCAGCCAAGATTAGAAAGGAAGCAGAAAACTGGGGGAAAATTTTTGCATTCCCTAATAAAGACCTTCTTTCTAAAATATATGGAGAATTGATTCAAATTTATAAGAATACAAACCATTCTCCAATTGATGAATGGTCAAAGGATATAAACAGACAATTTTCAGATGAAATTAAAGCGATTTCTAGTCATATGAAAAATGCTCTAAATTACTATTGATTAGAGAAATGCAAATTAAGACAACTTTGAGATACCACTTCACATCTATTGGACTGGCTAAGATGACAGGAAAAGATAATGATAAATGTTGAAGGGGATGTGGGAAACTGGGCCACTAATACATTGTTAGTGGAGTTGTGAACTGATCCAACCATTCTGGAGAGCAATTTGAAACCATGCCCTTGGCTATCAAACTGTGCATATCCTTTGACCCAGTAGTGCCATTAGTGGGTCTGTATCCTAAGAAAATCATAAAGGAAAAAAAAGACCCACCTGTGCAAAAATGTTTGTAGCAGCTCTTTTTGTAGTGGTAAGGAATTGGAAACTGAGTGGATGCCCACTGGGTAATGCCTGAATAAGTTATGATATATGAATTTAATGGGAATATTTGTTTTATAAGAAATGATGAGGAAGCTGATTTCAGAAAGGCATGAAGAGACTTACATGAATTGATGCTAAGTGAAGTGAGTAGAACCAAGACAACATTGTACACAACAACAAAATCATGTGTTGTCAACTGTGATGGACGTGGCTCTTCCTAACAATGAAATGATTCAAGCCAATTCCATTAGATTTGTGATGGAGAGAGCCATCTGTATCCAGAGAGAGAACTATGGAAACTTAATGTGGATCACAACATAATATTTTCACCTTTATTGTCATTTGATGGCTTATTTTTTTCTTTCTCATTTTTTTTCCTTTTTGATCTGATTTTTCTTGTGCAGCATGATAAATGTGGAAATATGTTTAGAATTGCACGTGTTTAACTTATATTGGATTACTTGCTGTCTAGGAGAGGAGGAAGGAAGACAGAGAGGGAGAAAAATTTGGAACACAAGGTTTTGTGAGGGTGAATGTTGAAAACTATCTTTGTATGTATTTTGAAAAATAAAAAGTTATTAGTATTTTTTAAAAGAGAGAGAGAGTCAGACATGAATGAACAACAATGACAAATGTGCCAGGCACTTCACTAAGCAGTCTTTTGACTGTATCTCTGTTAGTCAAAAATTAGTCATTTATTGAGTCCTATTTGATAGTTGATCTATTTTATTTTATTTGATAGTTAAGGAGTTTCCTCACTTTAATTCCCTACATAATTGAAATCCAGGATCCACACAGACAAAAAAAAAAGTCCATTTAGTTTCCCAGTTATGAGTCCTCTAAGGCTATTGTTTCTGTTTTAGGACTTAATTATCTTAAGGGGGGGGTGGTGTTAGAAAGAGAGAGAGGAAGGAATGGACTTACTAGGGATGAATGGCTGGAAAAAGAATAATTTGAAAGGACCACTTATCTAGTCTTTGTTTTGGCTGTCTACCATATTTACTTCTACTTTCAACTTTCAATGGTGGTATTATTCTTTATCTTTTGATAGTGATATTAATGATAGGCTGAATAAGGCACCAGCAAAAGTCCCTGCTAGCAGCCCAGTGTTTAGATGGTCCATAGGCATTGACGGGATTACCTTTTTCTAAAGTGGATCTTTGTTGTCCTTAAGTGGGCCTTTTTTGCAGTGGGCCTTTGTTGAATTATCTTGATCCCATAGTTACTGTATACCATCAGGAAGCCAAGCAGATGGCACAGTGAATAAAGTACCTCCCCTAAACTCAGGAGGGCTACTGACCTCAGACATATATTACTTCTAACTATGTGAACTTGAGCAAGTCACAACCCCAATTGCCTCCAAAAAAAAAAGCTGTCAACCCACAAGGTGATTTTGCTCTCCTATTAAAGGTCCCCCTCATTTTCCTTTTTCATTAGGAATTTGCCTACCTCATGGTGTCATAATAAAACTTTTGCCCTTTGACCCTAAGATGGTGGGAGCCTGTGAATTCTTTCGTGTTTACTCCTCACCTTCATGACTTCTTATATCTCTATCACTTCCATATCTGATTGTTTCTCTTGATCTTAATTAACTTCATTGTACCCTGTACTTAGAACTAGAACCTTCCCTATTCCCAAAGAGTAAAGTACTCAGGTATAAAGCACTTCATTGTTACTTTGCTTCTGATTTACTATGATGGAACCATGGGGTCTGGTGGGATTTTCAGAAATCCTTATTTCTGGACCAAATTATATCTAAATCAAACCATATTGAAGAAGCTCCTATTAGAGAGGAGAAAAAATCTGCATCAGAAAGAAATTTCAAAATCTTTCTTAGAATATATTTTATATTTTAACAATACTTTCTCTTGGATCAATTTCATGGTATAAACCCTTTTTTTCATATTTTATTTGTTATAGAAATAATGTACAGATTTAATTTGGCTTACCATGACAGTGTTAGAGAACATGATTTAAGAAGCTATATATTGTCTTTATATGGCTAAAAAACTAATTTTTCTTCCCCCCCTTGTCTTCACCTAAGTCAATAAACATTAAGTATCTACTATTTTTAAGATAATGTGCTGAGTGTTGGGATACAAAGAAAAAAATTAAAAACAGTTTTTTTCTCTCAGTTTATATTCTACTTAGGTCTACAACTAGAAAGAGACTCGCCAATACAAGACAATTTGAAAAGGAAGACAATATTATTACCGACTCAGGTATTAGGAAAGCACTATTTATAGAAGGTATTATCTGACAAACCTCAAAAGAAGTCAAAGATTATAACAGGCAGAGATTAGGGGAGATTAAGGTCAGTTTTAACCTCTTGAAACTTTTTTTTTCTTTTTTCATATTAGGAATCACATTTTTATACCTGGAAGGGTATAATTGTCACCTGAATTGAGAATCTAAGTTTGTCCACTTTTAAAGGCTCCCTGGTGGGAAACTATTACCACAAGGCAATAGCATTTTTACTAAGTCCATGTTTAACATGCATATCCACAGTATTGAATTTGGTGTCAGAAGCTGTGAGTTCATCTCTGACTATCAGTTTCAGGCTAAGCCTAAATTTGGCTTAGTACAACTGTGTGTTCTTAAAATACAATAAGCATTTCTGAACCATAAAAATCCGCTAAAATTATTTTAATCAAGTTCAAAAACAACACAAGAATTTTTAAAATACATAAATCACAACTCTTCACAGACTGGCACTAAAGGAAGTATTATAAAAGCAATTCACACAATATAAAGCATTTCTGATCACTTCCCCTACCCCATGAGACTGATTCTTTTATAATTCAAACTACCAGATCTATAAAACATGTAGAGGGGCTGAGCTACAGGGTGGTTCCAAGAACTAGCTGTGACTATAACAGCTGTGATAGCCCTAGGAGCCAGCCCAAGCTCCCACTATACCCTGAAACTGATGGAAAATCATTGAACTTCAATACATCTGCTTCCTCCTTTATAAATTGGAGGTAAATAAAATTTCACTCACTTATACCACAAAGTTAGTTATGTTGTGTTTGTCCTTCATTCTTGAAGACGACCATAATATCAGGGTAGTGATGCCATGACATGCAAGTGAATTGGATTTAAGTGAAGGAGGGCTGTGCTAGGTCACCTGCTTCACTTTCCCCTCCAGATACATCAAGACAAATGGAGATATAGCCCTGGATGAAATGGGAGATTTTGGCTTTTTTAAATTAGGGACTTCCATTCATATAACTTTGAGAAAATGCTAATCTTGTCATATATTTTAACATAGTTAATATGTATTGTACTGCCTGCCATCTAGGGGAGGGAGTGGAGGTAAGGAGGGAAAAATTTGGAACAGAAAGTTTTGCAAGGGTCAATGTTGAAAAATTACCCATGCATATGTTTTGCAATGTAAATAAATAAAGAAAAAAAGAAAAATAAATAAATTAGGGCCTTCAGTAGATCTCAGTTTGACTGAGGCCACACCTATTCAATGATTAAGGCTAGATAGTAATTCAGGCAAAGAATCTCCTGTTTCACCTAGTCCAAAAAAACCTCACTAAATAAATGAATGAATCTGGGAAAGGAATGCCTTCAGAGTTAAAGAGCTTGTTATGCAATTACATAGAGATACACTTTATAAGTAGTAAACACTACAGACATTTGAGATATCATCATCATCATCATCTTCATTTATTAAACATGCTTAGAATTCTTATATATAAAATGGATATAATATTCACACTACCTGCCTCAAGGATTGTTGTAAGGTAAATATTTTGTGAATTTTAAAGCAAATATAACAATTACTACTCTCTGCTATAGTATACCTTTTTTTCCTTTCCACTGAGTCCATTTCATTTGCTTTCATTCTATAATTAAATTGAAATGGACACTGTGAGTAAAATGGTTGCTGTCCCTGAAACTGCTTGGGCACTCATGAAATGTGAGAATGTTATCTCTGTGCAAACTCTGTCTGAAATTATAACTGTGTCACTAGCTTTTCACTCCCCAACTACTGGTCCATGTGGCCTCCAAATGTACTGCCTCATCTATAACCAAAGACCTTGACTACTTGACAAATGTAAATCTTAAAGAAATGTTGCCTCCCTGTTAACCTTCACCATCTGCCTGGGAAAGGAATTATTAGTGTGATAAATGTTTCCAAACATTCTTGTGATTTTTCTCTCATAAATACGTGTCCCAGAAACTCCTCACGACTGACCCCCCCCCCTAGTCTTGCACTGGCGGGGTTCAGTCACTGGCCAGCTAATAAACACTCTTAAAATCAAATTATTTTGGCTGTGCTGTATTTTCCCTTGCCTAGGCATTTCAAAACCAGTTTCACTTAGGGAGAAGCTTGGCCACTTACAAGAGAGAATAGATTTCTTCTCTCACACTCTTGTTCGTTCATTGCCCACTTTGGTGTCCTGGCAAAAGTTAAGAGTTTTAACCAGGTACAAAATGCCTATGCATGCTTCACAGTCTCTGCAAAGTACTTCTATTTTATATTATCCCTTCCTTGTATTTTCTGCATTGGAGAAGATGACCACTTACAAGAAAAGACCCAGAACAAGGTAAAATGTAAAATGCTATTTAGCAGGCCCAGAAACAGCTTTATGTTCTGTTGTTTTGGTCTCAATATCCAGGAGAATATAACAGTAGTTAGAAATTACTAAATCCTATTTTAAGTCTTCCTGTAAATGCATATTTATGAATCTTTTGTGTGCTAAGCATTTTATTTGTATAGAAGAAATAATTAACTTTATCATACCTTATTTACATTGTACATTAAGTACTACCCTCTTTGAGGAGTTTTTAGAAATTCCACCAAACCAAACTTTGAGGAATTTACTTCCTTTATAAAAACTAGAACTGGAGGGAGGTATCTTCAAAAAGTCCTGTCTTAGTGAATCTCTTGTCTTATTTTAACTTCTTTGCTCATGGTATCTAGCAAGATAAAACTAAAATGTGTGGATTGCAAAATTATGATTTATTATCAGTAAAACTTTGATTTGTATACCTATTTTATATATGTATATATCTGAGGCCATGTA
The DNA here is from genome assembly GCA_023553655.1 of Myrmecobius fasciatus. Lineage (NCBI taxonomy): Eukaryota > Metazoa > Chordata > Mammalia > Dasyuromorphia > Myrmecobiidae > Myrmecobius > Myrmecobius fasciatus. The sequence goes on from JAJPUD010010735.1 coordinate 14,487, forward strand.
AAAATTTCTTTGATGAAAAGGGGTCCAGAGTAGAAAAAAATTTAAGAAGTCCTGATTTAGGGGAGAATATGCCTCAAGTATTGGAGAAAATGTTTATACTTCTGTTATTAAATGCTAATTAATGTTATTTGGTTAAATGAAATTAGGTGCTAAACCCTAGTGGGAAGGAGAAAAAAACATAATTGTTCAAATTTTGAGCAGACAGGGAGTAGAGATACCACACACCCCTTATTATACTCCTAGGACCCTAAGACAGAAGAATATATTTGTGTCTAGGTCTCTACATGTATATTTATCTATATAGATAAAACAAAATAGATCTATATAGATATGTTACATGTGTATAGAGTGTAAATATGTAGAGATATTTTATAAGCAAACTTTAGATTTGTATTTCCATATAAGATCAAGGATTTAGAGAAAGATTATGTCAACTGGCTGAGTTAGTTGTTCAAAACAAGATGCTGAAGCACTGAACTGATAAACTGATAAAAATCACTTGCAAACAAGAAGTAAGTGAAAGGTAACTTCAAGCACTGAGTGTGCATGCTTAAAGAATTAATTAATATTAGCTTCTCCCCAAAGAGTTTTCCTCCTTTTTTGGAACATGGGATGAGGGAGGGGAAACATGTTGTAGAAGAGCAAGCAATGGAAAGACCAATGAATCTATTAATTTCATCATCCCTAGCCAATTGAGGTGACAATTGTGCTTTAAGATAGGAAATAAATAGGTCATTCCCATATTTGTAAGCGGGGATCCACCCAAGGACTGCGCCTTGGGTAGATGACCCTTTTCTTGCAACAACCATAAATGAAACCCAACTTAGTTCATACATTCCTGAGTTCTTTTTATCTTTGCAGCATATTTCTAATATATATGAAACTAAGAATATCTCTTACATACTTGACAGTATCTAAGTATTTTAAGTATTTATTTAATATATAAGTATTTTAAGTGTTTAATAAATTATTATATTATTTTCTTTTTTTGATTCTCAAATTTATTTTACTTGAAGAAAATAAGAAAAAAGAAAAACAGAAAAGAATACAAAGGAAAATAAAGAAAAACAAAAGAAAAAATTGTCATGTGTTCAGCAGAACATCAAGGAGGATTCAAAATATATAACAATAAATATTTCAAGAAAGTATATATATATTAGTAGAAGAAATTATATTTATGAGTGTCCATCTTTTCTTTTACTTCTTTGTAAATTGTTCTTTTGTTCTCTGCTACACACTTATTTTACTTTATTCTTTTTCCCCCTTTCAACACCTCCCACCCTCAAACAGTATATAGTAAGAAAGGATAAGGATATAAAATATATATATATATATATATTTGCTATTTTGCTTTGCTATTACTTAACCTCTCCCCACCCATGGATCCTTTCCTTGTCTTCCTCCAGTACCTTTTACTTCCCTGTCTACCCATCCCTCACCCTTTATTTCTTTATAGATTTGGAGGGTGCTATACTCTTTATACTATATATGTAGTGTTGCTATTTAACCTATTCCTGATGTAAGTTTTCAGAACCATGAGCCCTCATTCCCACTTTAATGTCTCTGTATCTATTCTTCCTCTGCACCTCATCTGTATGACATAGTTACTATTTTTACCTTAACTGCCTCAATCTTTCTTTTGAGCTGCCCTATTGTTGATATTCTTAAACATATGCTATACATTTCTCATTTAAAAAAAATAAACAATTTGTTTTTGTTGAGTTCCTTGAAACTGATCTTTGATATTGGCTCTTATATGCTAAATTTTTTTATTAAGTTCTGCTGAAAATCTGCAAATTTATTGAATGTCCATTTTTTTCTTATTCAATATTAATTATAGATAATTTTGCTGGATATGATATTTTTGGCCTACTTATTTTGATTGTCGGTAGATATGATTCCAGAATCGATGGTCTTTTATTGTGGTTGCTGATAAATACAATTCTAATTGTAGCTCCAGCATATCTGAATTGTTTTTTTTTTAGGTTTTTTTTTTTTTTTTGCAAAATTTTCTCTTTGATCTGGGGGGTTAGAAATTTGGCAATAATGTTTTCCACAAATATCTCGTGTAAGTAGTGATCAGTGAATTTTTTTTTTCTATTTCTACTTTCCCCTCATGTTCTATCACTCCAGGAAAATTTTCTTTCATTATTGTATCAAGTTCCTTTTTTGGGTCACAATTTTCTGGCAGTCCAATTGTTCTTATATATTCTCTTCTTGATCTGTTCTTCAGATCTGTTATTTTTTCTAATAAGATGTTTCACATTCTGTTTTATTTTTTCATTCTTTATAATGTTTTGATATTTCTTGATCTCTCATAGCTTCACTGGAATCCCCTTGCCCAATTCTAATTTTCAGTTATCTGTTTCTTTGAGACCTTTTCTAGTTAACTATTTTTTTATCTTGTTTTTCTTAGATGGTTTTTATTTTTAGTTTTTTTTCAATGTCTCTCATTTGATTTTTAATTTTTTTTTGTTCTATGAACTCTCTCTGAGCATCAAGCCATTTAATGATACTCTTTGCGATAGAAAAGGGGTAGCCCTTTTTACTTCAGTATCCTCCTCTGAAGCTGAATCCCAGACTTCCCTGTTCCCATAGTAAGTTTCTATGGTTGAGTTCTTTCTTTTTTGCTGGTTAATTTTTTTTAATGAGAAGTATTAGTGTAAGTATAAATTTCAGGCTCTCCTGATTTCCCCCACAAATAGAAAAAATTTGCACCTCAGGATGAACACAGACTGGTAAAAAATCAAGAAGACTCCTGGTACAACCAAATAAAATCTGAAGAAAGATCTGAGAAGATCAGGAAAGACCTCGGTGCTAGGATTAACCTAGATGAAATGAAAACATGTCTGTGTTAGCTCCACAGAAACACCAAGTGGGGAATCCTGGGGCTAGCTGAGTGCGAATGGAGCCTTACCCAAAACCATAGAAATTTTCACCTCCTGATATGATTGTGGAATCTGTGTAAGGGAACTTCACTAATTAGGAACACCAATCCCAATTGTGCTACAGAGTTATGGCACTGGTTGAGAACGAATCAGAAAAACCTGTGAGTGTAGAGTCAGGGGGGCAGGGACATTGATGGCTGCAGGCACTTCCTAGAGGGGGAAGCTTTTGGTTTAGGATTCCTGGTCATAGGAAAGAGCTGAAGTAAAGTCAGAGATACCATTCCTTCCACCCCAGGAATAGAGGTGTTTATACTAATAACTCTTATTTAAAAAAAAAAATGAACCAGCAAAGAAGAAAGAACCCTACCATAGAATCATACTAGGGGAAGAGGGAAGACTTCAGAGGAGGACACTGAAGTAAAAAGGGCTTCTATCCCAAAGAGTAACTTGAAATGACTCTCCATCCAGCGAGTTTGCTACAAAAATTTTTCTTAAATGTTTCCCTTACTATTTTAATTGCATTGATTGTGCAAAATCTTTTTAATTTATATATGCAAAACCAAAAAAACCAAAATCCAACAACCATTTTATCTCTTACAATCCTCTTTTTCCTTTGGTTTTACAAAGAACTTTTTCCTAACCACTATTTTCCAGAAGTATCCCTTTTCCCGCTTGTCTAATTTTTTCATGATGTAAATTTTTATAGCTTTGTCCTATATCCATTTGGAGAAACCTTTTTGCTTGGTTATGGTATGATATCTATTAAAATTAATTTCTACTCAACTTTGGGATAGACACAGTTGGCTGTTTTAGAAATACAAAAGAGAAATAGAAATTAGAAAAATTAATTCTTGTATTTTTTAGCTTAAAAATGAAATGCCTTAGTTTCTCTGAATTGTAATACATCAGTTTCCCTGCATTAGTTTCCCTGAATTATATCTCAGTTTCTTTGAGTTAATATGACAAGTTCATCCCTCCTTTTTTCCTGGCCATTAGGACCAAGAGAATTGGGGCCTCAGAACTCTGATCACTCTTCATTCCAAAAAGTCATAAAACTTCAGATGGCTTATCTCAAATGCTTGGGCAATTTCTGGCTCAGACTTCCTTTTTATCAGAATTGATGATTCTTCCTGCTTACCCCCAACCTGTCAGAACTGAGTTATGGTCCTTCCTATTGCTGATAGCTGGAGCCCTATAAAAGTTTCTGGGATTACTTGCTCATGGCTGGATGCTTTGCAACAAGAGTCCGATCCAGCCGACTAGTCAAAGCTCTCCATTAATAAAATATTAAAAATTCTACTCTCTGTCTTGCCTCAGTGTCTCTGGCACAATAAAAATAAGTGGCTAGTCTCTTTTATTAGGAGCTTTTTATACATATATTGATAAAATAATATATAATTTATTGAATTTATTGTTAATGTGTTCTATTTTGCCTATAATTTTTTTGATCTTCAACAATATACCTTTGGGGGTATAAATTCAACCTGATCAAAATGCAAAATGTAAAAATAAATAATATCCTTATTATCTATGTTATATTTGTCTCATATATATTTGGAATAATCCACCTTTCCCCCTTATTTTCAAAAACAATTTCTGTATTATTGAAATTAAGAGCTCTTTGAATATTTGATAAAATTCATTTATCACTTTGTTGGATGCTCATTGTTATTGTTGTTTTCTCTCTCTCCAATTTGGTATTTCTTTTTTTAAAAAAAACTAATTAATTAATTAATTGATTGATTTTAAATTTTTTTTTTTATTTTTTAAATTTATTTATTTTTTCCTTTTCTTTTTTTCAGTTTGGTATTTCTTTGTGAATTTTTCAATTTCTTTTTCTTAGATTTCTTTATTTAATTATTCTATTTTTTATTTTGTTAATCTAGATATCTTATAGATTTGAAAATATTCATATGCTGTATTTTTTCTGTTTTGTTGGCATATAATTGTGCTAAATAGTTTCTAATGTTTCCAAAAATTTATTTGTTGTGGATTTTCTTTCTTTTTTTCCAATTTGCAACTTAATGTTCCTCTTTTAAAATATTAGACTATAATTATATATATATGTATACACAAACACACACACACACACACACACACACACGTCCCTCCACTCTAGGTAAGACAGCATTTTATTTTATTTTTATTTTTAAATTTATTTGATTTGAAAAAAAAGGAAGAGAAACAGAAAAACAGAAAATTAATAAAAAATAAAGCAAAACAAAAAATAACATTGTCATGTGCCCAGCAGAATATCAGGGAGGATTCACAATATGTAACAACAAATTACCAGAACAAGAAAGTGTATATATTAGTAGACAAATTATATTTATGAATATCAACTTTTTTTCTTTACTTCCTTGTAAATTATTCTTTGGTTCTCTGCCTATACTCATTTACTTTATTCTTTCTCCCCCGTTCATCCCCTGCACCCCCCCTCAAGCTACAGTTAAGAAAAGATATATTTCTATATACATATGTAGATATATACCTACATCCACACACTCACATCCATATACCCCCCCACATCTTTCCTATCCCTGTTGTCTCTTTAATTAAATTCTGCTCCATAACTTGCCTTGCTATTACTTGATCTCCCCCCACTCAAGGATCTCTCCCTTAAGACAGCATTTTATTAGCAGTGACATGTAAATTATTAGTAAAATTGGTGATTGTTGGCCCTCTCAGACAAAAGGGCCAAAGACTGGAGCATGATAAATTTATTAGTTAGTTTAACAATAACTAATAAATTGGGTCAACAGCCTCTCTCACTGATTAAAGGGGGCATGACAGGAATAAGAGTGAAAATAATAGCTCTTTTGACTATTTAATATTCAGCACAGTGGAATGAAGTAGTAGATGATGAGGCTGCTCATGTATATTGGAGCCAAATTGTGGAGAGATTTGGATGCTAGAATCAGACATTTATAGTTTTTGTGATAAGCAATGAACCAGTGAAATGCATCATGGCATAATGAATAAAAGTCTGGACCCTGAATTAGAATGCCTTGTGTTTAGATCCTGCCTCTCACAAATACTGGCATAAAACTGACATTTTAACTTTAGAAGGGATTACATTTAGCTGTTGAGATTAGGAAAGGCTTCATGGAGGAGTTAGTCTTGTAACTAAGATTTAGAAGAGACAGAGTACAATTTCAACATATTCTATTTACTTTTTTTAAAAATTGTTTTTGCTTTAATAATTAGTTGTCTAAAAATCAAATTAACTTAGGCATTATTTTATAATTATTCAATTTCAATAATATGTTCTTGATCTCTCACATTTAGTGCTTCTTATCTTCACTAAAATGCTAAACTATGATGATTTTAAAAAATATTAGCTGACATGGATTTCTTTAAAGACCACTTTACTCTGGATCATAATCTCTCAGAATAAGATTTACTTGGTAAAAAAAGAAAAATAGATAGCTAATGATTTCCTAATTAATGTTTATCTTTAATATCATTTAACTCTAGAATTTACTTGCATAATTTTCATTATTGTTTGTCATGGGAATTAATCTTCATTGTCCTTAAAGGAGATTAGGAGAAATTAAAAGTCCTTGATATTGGTGGAATGGATGGGAAACCTTTCAAACAGTTTCTCATTCTACTTTGTTTCTGGAAGAGCTTTATTGAAATGAGAGTTTGAATGCTGATAGACTTAGTTTTGATGACCTAAGAATGTCTTTGCTCCTAAATAAGAATGAATGGACATCCTTCAGCAATATTGGTACCTTATCTTTCAGAATACTGGGGAAGAAAAGAAAGATGGCACTGAAGGTCTGCTCTCAGAGTTTAAACACATGGCTCCCCTAAACTTGCCTTCCCTTTACATACACATTATCCCCACCCCACTGTTCTTTCTCTTGCATTCACTATTGGGAATCTTCCTAGTGCACGTTAGGAAAATCGTTAAAATCCTAATGCAGCATATTATTTCAGGTATGTCACAGTATTTCAGGTATAATTGAGACACAGAACAATCTATAGTATTGTGAGAAGTATCAAGTTTTCTGACAGATTTTATTGTGATTTTAGTGGCATTAACCAACTCTGGCCAAACCCATAGATGATGTTACTAATTTTGCACAAAGCAACTTGGGAAGAACATAAAAGTAAAAAGTTAAAAATAATTAAGAAAAAAAAGTTTCTTTTAGATTTACATACTTGGATAACCATTGTTATAATTTGGGGAGAAGTATAGAACTAATAGCTAGATAGGAAGAAAAATTCTTTCTCTCTCTGCAAGGCAATCAGGATTAAGTGACTCTCCCAGGGTCACAGAGCTAGTAAAAGTTTCTGAGGTCACATTTGAACTCAAGTCCTCCTGACTCTAGGGCCATTGCTCTATCCAGTGAATTCTTGCTTTATTTTATTCTCATTTGTATAGTATTTTGGTGGAGACTGTGAAGAAATCATTTAGCAATTAGTCTACATGTTGTATCTCTCAATGGAAGGTAAACTTTTTATGGGCAGAGAATGTTTCTTGTTTTATCCCTACACCTTTAGTCCATGATGTAGTAGTGTCTTGAACTAAGTAAGTGCTTAAAAGATGTTTATTGCCTCAAATTAACTCAAATATTGATAGAATAGTTAGTGAATGTAAAGTAAAAATTTTAACATGTTTTCTGAGGTCCCTTCCTCAGGACAGCTACTATTATTATTATTCTTAATTAGGAATAATCCTCAAGGACTGGATTTCTAATACCTCATTCATGAGCCCCATTCATGGTGTACTTTCCATTGATCATTAGGCAGTAATCTTAATTAGTTTTTAGCAGAAATATTTTATTAAATGGAAGTGTCAAAGGTTAGTATAAAATATTTCCCACCAATCCAAGGGTACTTCCTCTCTATACATTTAAAAAGATCCCCTGGGCAGCTAGGTGGTGCAGTGGAGAAAGCACCAGCCTTGAAGTCAGGAGGACCTGAGTTCAAATCTGATCTAAGACACTTCCTAGCTGTGTGACCCTGGGCAAGTCACTTAACCCCAATTGCCTCAGCAAAAAAAAAAAAAAAAAGATCCCTGAAGAGAGTCTCGTACTTAAAGTTGCTGTTGTTTGTTGTTTGTTTTCAAAGTATCATGAAGTAATGTGTTGTGTATGATTTGGATTTAAGTGAGGCAGAGTTGTACAAAATTGCCAGCCTTCTTTCAGGGTTGTCAAGTCCAGTAGCAGGATAAAAGTTAAGACCACTGGCCAGAATGTAATAGATGACCTTTGTGTCTGCTCCTGGACTCCTGACCTGACTTTGTTCAAGCATTTTAATCCATAGGAACTTATGTAGTTCAAGAAGGATTATACCTCTTTTATGAAGATTTACCAACCCCTTTTCAGGACTGCTCATCCACCTTTGCTGTCCACTTGGACACACTCTGGTTGATGGTAATCAGCAGAGCTCAAAACCATCAGCAAGTTAAGGAGATATCTTTCCCAAGCATATGAAGACTTCACCCAGTGGAATGGGTGGATAGAACAATTTATTTCAATGGTCAAAAGTGGCTTCAGTATAAGGAAACTTTAAGTTGTTAAATAAATAATATTTAGTGAACTACTGTAGAGAAATGAATTGACTACTCAATCAAAGAGATTATAATTTTATTAATTGAGAAAATATCCAAATGCACCCTTGGATTACTCTATTGATTGATAAAACAGATTAAATATGGGAAGGAATTGAGTAAGAGATTGAGAAGTGAACTACAAGTGAGTGCAGGAACTCCTAGGCCCTTACATACTTTCGTTGTTTATCTTAGCTAAATTTTTTTTATTTTTATTCACTGGCCAGTGATACTGAAAAGGAAGGAGGGAAATAGGGAGAAATAAAGTTAGTATTATTTTCTATAAGTGTGACTTTCTCTCACTAGGATAAAAATGTTTGAGGAAAGAAGAAATCTTTCTTACATATATTTGTATCCCCATCCTACTCTATCTTCATTTTTATCCTATGCACTTAGCAAAGTTCCTCATATACATGTGAATAAATGCTCTACCTTTCTAGCTATTCATCTATTCCAATTTCTTAATTATAAATGAGGAGGTTGAGGCCAATAAATATTGAAGTAAGTTAAGTGAGGGAGAGTTGTCAAGTTACTGGCAAAAGAGAATGGGTAATCCAGACCACCTGACTCCTAAGCTGCATTTTTACATATCATTAAGATTTGGAAGTGGATAGCTAAACATACTTGGGCATTTCAAAATAACAGTTGCCTTAAAGACAATGTGACTTCAAGGTTTTGTAGGCATGAATGTCAAAAATTATCCATATATCCATATATATGTATATGTATATGAAAATTAAAAGATATATAAAAATATATAAAGATATGCTCTCTACTCAGAGCAATCTATAATTCAACCCAAATGAATGAGCATCCTTAGAAGAATCTCAGGAATAAATGGCAATTGAATCTCAATTCACAGCCAGATAAAATGTAGTAAGGAATGCATGTAGGGAATATATGTGGAGGAAATGTAATTTGTAAATCCTGCTTACTGTAAATCTTTTTTTTCTCCTTTACAGACGCTTCACGAAGTTTTCCTTAGTATCTCTCTATTAGGCTCTAGAGGTTGAAGCCTTTCCAGAATACCTACTAGGCATTCTTTCAACCATGGGACAAGGAGAGGGAGGAACTATAGAAAGGGAGTCATGGACCCTTAAGCTGCTTCTTCCCTTAGATGGCTATCTTTCTGCAGTTGTTTGTGTCCATGTCTGTTCTGTGTATATTTTGCTGCTTCTACCTGGAGCTGATATCTGCTACTGGTCTGTTTTCTCCAACCATATAGTCATTTTGGGGGAAGGAGAGTATAACATTCCCTTTTCATTTACTCTTCTTCATCCTTCTTGTTACCACCTGCTAAAGGTGAATGGGTC
>JAJPUD010010735.1:29250-42817 GCA_023553655.1 Myrmecobius fasciatus
TCTTTTTGTAGTGGCTAGAAACTGGAAACTGAATGGATGCCCATCAATTGGAGAGTGGCTGAATAAATTATGGTATATGAATGTTATGGAATATTATTGCTCTGTAAGAAACGACCAACAGGACTATTTCAGAGAGGCCTGGAGAGACTTGCATGAACTGATGCTCAGTGAAGTGAGCAGAAGCAGGAGATCATTATTCACGACAACAACAATACTATATGAGGATCAATTCTAATGGACATGACTCTCTTCAACAATGAAATGCTTCAAACCAGTTCCAGTTGTTCAGTGAAGAAGGCCATATACACCCAGAGAGAGGGATGTGAAATGTGGACCACAACATAACGTTTTCATGCTCTCTATTGAGGTTTGCTTGCATTGTATTTCCTTTATCCGATTATTCTTTCTTGTAGATACGATTTCTCCTGCACAAAAAAATGATGCAATAACTATACATATATTCGATTTCTTAAGTATTCGAACATGATTATCATGTAGTGGATATCCTGCCATCCAGGGGAGGGGTGGGGAATAGGGGGGGGGGAAAATTTGAAAAAAAAAGCTGTAAGGGTTATTGTTTAGTAATTACCCATACATATGTTTTGCAAATAAAATAAATAAATAAATAAATAATATTAAGCAGCTTAATATTTAATTCCAATTCTACCAGTAACTGTTATATTGAGCATATTATTTCATGTTTTACATTTTAATTTCTTCTCCTTTAAAATGAGATATCCATTTAGTTTATTTTTTTCTAAATTCTTTTGATAGAGTTACCCATCAGTATCACCCCCAATATATGATGTAAAATAAATTATTTTAAACAATATACCTCTACGACAATACAATTCACTTTCTAATCACCCAAAATGTAAAGGGGAAGTTGATGTCTTACTCATCACCGTCCCAAAGTACAGAGCCCAAGAGTGTCTGCAGTAGACACAAGGTGAATTGAGGGAAATGGGGTGATAGTCTGGGCCTTGGCGTGGTATTTTCCTAATAATTTTTAAAGGGCTGGCAACCCACAAAGGGAGAGGAAGTTAGGAGGTTTTGTAGCAAGTGGAAGCTTAGGAAAGTGTTAGATCATAATAGATGAAGAGTAGCCATGGCTATACCAGAGACAAATCCCATATCTAAATATCATAGGAAGGGTGGGATGTGATCCTACCATCCTTTAATTGATGGATTATACAATCCTTGGGCATCATGCCATAGCATCCTTAGAATCATGCCATGACCTCCACTATGTAAACAATGATTTGGATTGATATGATTTAGAAATCAAGATAAATAGATACATATATATGGCCGTAACAGTAATAAGCATATAAATCTAGTAAAAGTTGAATTACCAAGCACATGAAGGTAACTATCAATTCACTATGAAACATAAACATCTCTCAAAAATACTTCTATATAATAAAAAATAGAATGCTTAACAAGAATTCCAAATGTCTAAACTAGTTATTCCTATCTATCTATCCTTCTATCCTATCAAATCCACTTTGATAGTAGATTTAGATATAGTCATTAGCTCTCTTAGGCTCAGAGCTGCATAAGATAACTTGGATTAGAGAGACACAGATCTAGAGAAGAGGAGAGAGAAATAAAGAGACACAATGACAGAAAAGATATAGATGTAAATGGCAAGAGAGTCAGAAATAGAGCTAGAAATAGAGAGAAAAGAAACAACCTGAGAAGAGCAGGACTAAGCCTTTGATCTTAGTCTTAGATTAGGGGAAAAACCAATGAAGCTGTTGCTCTTCTGCTCAGTTTGGAGGGAAAGTATAGATGAGAAGAAAGTCAAGGGGTTTTTCCGTTAGAGAAGGGAAAAAAGCATAGGAGCAATGCCAGAAAGCTGCTCTCCCATTCACAGTCTAAAGAGGAAACCTTTTGGAGAAGATCCATGATATTTTTGCTTATTTAGCTGGGAAATGAAAAGGAAAGTTTGGAGAGCTCGTTAGCATTTACTCTTCTATTGGAAAGGGAAGGAAAAATGGATGTAAGATTGAAAATAAATGTTACAGATACCCTGCTTACTATCTCCAGTCAAGCTAGTTTACAAACTTCCTAGTGATATGCTCTATTGCTAAGACCAAAGGGTTCTCTTCATGTCTTCCATTTGACAATGCTTATATACACTGGAAATTATGCCTTTAAAAGTATTCAGTTTAGAATGAAGAATTTCTGACCCCCCCAATCACTGAACAAAAAGTTGTCTTTCTCAGTCCAGTGCATATGATTCCTTAGAGCTTATCTCAATGATGGAAATTTTCATCCTTCATTTTTGGATCTGTTTTGCAAATAAAACTGTACTGGACAGCTAATTTGAAAAGGGGTGGGTTCTATCACAATTCCATTGTTACTTAGACATCTAAAAAGATATTAGTTATTAACTATGATATCACTAAAGATTCAGGGATATTTAATAACACAATGATTAGCCTAGTGCTGTGTCTATAGTTAAAATTCAGTACCTATCTGCTGAATGAATAAATGGAACTTCCCTGAAGGGTGAGAAAAGTTTCTCTGTGAGCTAAATATATCTAATCTCTCATTGAGCCAAATTTGATGAGAGTAAAGTTCACCCCATGTTCCCTTTCCCTCATTTGTAATAGGTCTTTTTTTGTCTCTTCATGAGATGCAATTTAATTTACCCCATTTTACCACTTCTTTCCTCTTCCAGGACAATCCACTTTCCATCCCTAATTTCTTTTTATGTCATCATAATAAAATCAAATTATACTTACATCCTCTAAATATAACCATATCAGAGATATAATTCTCAAGAGTTAAACATATCTTCCCATATAGGGAGCTTTTAAAAGAAGCAGTCTTTTTTTTTCTTTCTTTTTTACCTATTTATGCTTCTCTTGAGTTCTGTATTTGAAGATCAAATTTTCTGTTTAGCTTTGGTCTTTTCATCAGAAATAAATGAAATTTTAAAAAATAAATAAAAAGAAAAAAAGAAAGAAATGAAATTCACCTGTTTCATTGAATGTCCATCTTTTACCCTGAAAGATACTGCTTAATTTTGCTGGATAGTTGATTCTTGGCTGCAATCCAAGTTCCTTTGCCCTTCAGAATATCATATTCCAGGTTGTGCTTTGTTGTGCTTTGATGGAACGTCAAGTAAATTATTACTCAGAAGGAATAGGCTGAGTTCTTACCTGCTTCAATGCTTGCAGCTGGCTATCCTGAATTTGGATTAGGATTGCTTTATTCTTACTGAGACAGTTTAATAGAACAAACTCTTTAAAGTTCACACTAAGTTGAGGATTTCTTCAACTCTCCCTCAGAACTTACAAAAGCCAGTGGACTCTGGACTGCTTGTTTTGAGAAGACAGAGGCATCTGATCACTTAGTTTAAGGGCTTAACCCTGAATTTTATAAAACTAAGCTATTTCCTTTTAGGGAACAGGTCCCTGAAGTGTAATTCAAAAAACATTTGATTTTTCATCATGGTCATATGCTTATTTGAATATTGAATTAGAAGCTGGCATTTCTTTTGGATATCCATAAAACCAAATAAAGAATGAAAGCTTTATGTCTTGGGGCTTTGAAGATGATAAGTTTGAATTGGCATATAGTCAAGTAAGTCAAGAAAAATTCTCTCCTTTCTTCACCTGAGGTTGAGATTTGTGGCTCTGTTTTCTTTAAATACATGTATAGGCATGTATATATAAATGTGGGTATATATGATAAATATATGCACATGTGCATGTACATGTAATATGCCTGTAATTATAAACAATATACATGTGTTATATATGTATATGTAAAAATCCATGTTCCCTCATTTCTGAAACCATTCAGCATGCAAACAATAGATATTTGGTGTCCTATGGATGTTCAGATGAATTTCAATTTACAGCACTTGTAAACATGTTTCACAAATGAAATCTCAGTGTTTATTGCTTCTTCTTTGCCTTTATGACATTGTAATCTTTGAGAGTGCATCAAGATAGCGTCAGTGTAAATAAAGTCAATTGACTGTGAACATGGCAGCCGTGCCCAGAGCAGAAAAAAATGGTGGATATACACATTTTTATTTAAAATTTCCATTTTAAATCTTCTGTGTAGTTGATGGAAGACAAGAAACAATTCTCATTATGGGAACTTTCTCCATGCTTCATTGAACAGAGCATCTTTAAATATTGTTCAGTGGAGATAAATTATTTGTCTCATAAATCACTATCTTTTTAAACTGGAGCTAAGGAGAATTTCTAAGAGAGTTGGATACAAGGGAGAAAGGAAATTTGATTCAATTCACCAAAAATTAAAAAAAAAAATTAAGACCTGATCTGTGTAATGCAATGTGCCGGGCCCAGGAGAAATGAATGCAAATAAAAAAATGTTTCCTCTACTTTCAAGTAACTTGTATTATACTGGAGAAGGGGAGGATACAACAGTAAAGATATTACACAAGCAAAGATACAACACAAGCAAATAAATATGAAAGTGATATAATTTGAAGAGAAAGAAAGCATGAATAACTTGAAGGACCAACAGAGGTCTTGTGTGGGAGATGTCAGTTAACTGTTCTTTGAAGGAAACAAGATTCCACAGAGTAGAAGAAAGGAGGTGCATTCCAGATATGGGGATGTCTTTATTTACCAGTAAATAAATCCTGATTTCCAAAACTAATACTGTCCCTTTGAATCTGTCAACTAGCTTCTGAATGATAGATGGGGAAGGAAAAGTATTGGTTGGCATTCACTCATAATACCTGGAGGCAGGCACTTATTTCATGGCATGAAAATGACTGGAGGTGGAACAGTGTGGATGGGCAAATGACTTTCTTGTCATACTGTGGATAAAAATTGTACTTTTTAAATCCTAGGCTTATTGTTCCCTATAAAGAATACTATGTTCATTTGTCTCCCTGGGCCTTTTTTCTTATAGGCTAGACCCTTCCCAACAATAGCGTTCAATGGTGATGAATCCAGGATGCAGAATGAGATTTACTTTTTGTAAATGGCCAGTATGGGGATTTATTTTGCTTGGCTATAGTACTTGTTTCCAGGTTTTTATTCATTTTGAAAGCTATTTTAATTTGTTGATTTTGTTGACTGAAAAAAATAGATGGCCCAATTCTTGTGTTTCCACATCTTTTTGTAGTTACATAACTGGCCTGATCTAGACCCATCATTCTGTGGCTCTCCAACTCTTTTTATTTCAGGTCTCCACTACCTGCCCTGAAACCCTAGGCTTCAGATTGAGAAGAGTTTTTCTATAAATAGTCCAACCCAGACCTAACCTTACCACTAATTCAGTCATTTTCATGTATAGGCTGCCTACTCAAACCCATGCTTAGTCTTCAACCTTGGGACCTATTCTTTTCTCCCCTCTTTCTTACTTCTTAAAGGATCAAATCCAAACTTCTATTCCTAGGAAGGACATGTCAGTCAGTTGTAGTAGTGCTCCTCTCTTCACCATCACTGACTTCCCATTTGAAAATTCCCTTGTCACTGTCCCTTTATTTTTTTGAGAGCAGAAAATTAATTTTATTTTGAATTTATATTCTTAATGATTAACAGGTGCCTGGCACATAACAATCCACAAATACTTTTTAATTCATTCATTTATGCATTCATGCAAATATCTCAAAACAAATTATAGAAAAGGAATATATGATAGAGCTAATGTCTTTTTTAAAAAAAATTTACATTATATATTTACATTCACTTTTTTCATATTTTCATGAGTCATCCTGGGAGAGAAAAATCAGGACAAAATGGGAAAAAACCATGAGAAAGAAAAAAACCCAAGAAAAACAGTGAAAATAATATGATTTGATCTGTATTCAGTCTCCATAGTTCTTTCTCTTCATATGTATGGCATTTTCTATCCAAAGTTTATTGGAATTGCCTCAGATCACTGAATTAACTGAGAAGAGCTAAAATCACCGTAGCTGATCATCACACAATCTTGCTATTGTTGTGTACAATATTTGCTTGGCTCTGCACACTTCACTCAGCACCATTTCATGTAAGTCTTTTCACCCTTTTCTGAAATCATCCTGTTCATCCTTTCAAAAAGAACAATAATATTTCATTCCTTTCACACACCATAACTTATTCAGCTATTTCCCAATTGATGATATCTACTCTTTTTCCAATTCTTTGTCACCACAAAAAGAGGTGCTATAAACATTTTTGCATATGGGTCCTTTTCCCTCTTTTATGATAGATAGAACTGATTTCTTTTTTGGGACAGTTTTTCACATATAGTTTTTGATTTTTAAAATTTCCTCAATTACACATAATTTACATAAAAGTCATGTTGCAAAAGAAAACCTGCAAAAATAAACCCTCAAGAAAAAAAGAAAGTAAAAAAAATGTTTCAGTGTATATTCATATACAATCACTTCTTTATCTGGATATGGATAGCATTTTTTCATTATAAGTCCTTCAGAGTAATTTTGGAGCATTATATTGTTGTGAATAGCAAAGTCATTCACATCATATTTGTCTTTGAACTCATGGAGGGCTTAACAGGTTTTTTTCTGATAGCATAGAGCTAATTTCTTAAAGGGTTAATTGAAATCTCATTTGAACTATCCAATACAATAGAAATGTTAGGACTTGTTAGGGAAAACACAATCATTTAGAGATTACCTAGTGTATACTTTTTCAGTTTATAAGTGAAGATATTAAACATATCTTAAGAAAGAAAGTGGCAAACTAAAACATTTGGGAAGTCATAAGAGATAGTTGCTCTACTACTACTAATTACTTTCTGTGATCAGCTATAGAAATAAAAATATTTCAGATCACCAAACTGAGGTGATCTGGAAGAAGCTGAACTTTAGTAAATATCAGGAAAAGCAACAAACTTTTCTTATGCCATACATAACTCAGTAGGAAATTGGTATCCTGTCCTCTGTTCATAGACATTTATAGGACCTAGGGACACTTTCTCTTTTTGAAACAAATATCATTAAAAGCAATATCCAGACAATAAAAGAAAAATATAAGAGCTTGAAGCATTTGATATTAGATATGAGAAGAGCAAAGATTACTCAGTTTTTGGAGAAACACTATTAAATTTAAGGCCATGGGGACTGGAAGAAATTATTTGCTGAAAGGCAATCTATGTGCTATTGTGTTGAAAATTACCCCCACTACAAAGGAAATGAGTAAGGAATTTTTATTTCCCTGACAAATTCATATTCATTCTCTAAACTCTTCTGATTTCCTCATAAAGTAGATTATTGTTGTTCAGTCTTTTGAATAGTGTCCAACTTTTCATGACCCATTTGGGATTTTCTTGGGAAAGATATTGGAGTGATTTGCCATTTCCTTCTCCAACTTATTTTATGGATAAGAAACTGAGGCAAATATAGTTAAATGATTTGCCCAGAGTCAGTAGTAAGTATCTGAGGCTGGATTTGAACTCAGAAAAGAGAAGTCTTTCTGATGCTAGCTATCCCATGGAATAGATGTTATCATCTTTGGCAAACAAAGATACAGAGATATAGGAAAATCTTTCTTGCTCATAGATAATTTGGTAGAAGAACCCAGAGTTCATTTTCCTACTTGTATAAGTTAGACAGATCACATGCCAACATTCATAAAACTGCTGATTCTGAGATAAGAGAAATTTTAGAACTCACAGTCCCATTACTTATGAATTATAAAACTGAGGCCCAAGGAGATTATATGATTTGCCCAAGATCACACAGATAATAAAATGAAGGACACAAAATTTGAACTTAGGTTCTTTAACATAACTAGCATCCAAAGAAATTGCATACAATGGATAGAAGCAAGATAAAAAGAGGATTGGCTTTTTCAGACTCCCAAACTGGAACAGGATGAACTGATTTTACAAGCTCTAAAAAAGTAAAATTGCTCACTGTGGCACATTGTCTCCAACAAAATAGGAAAAATCTTGATTTGAGAGAAGCTTCGTTAAGAGAATCTATGGCTTATGATGAAACCAATTGAACATTCAGGCTCCAGAGGTTTGATGAGATCTTCAGGGCTCCTTTCTCTGCTTTGGGCACAAGGTTGCTAAAAATGATCTTCAGCTGTTTGCTGATATATGCAGGTCTTTGGTATTTCCTGGATTGCTCTCATTGTTACAAATTGTAAAACTGAATAGCTCCAGTATTTTAACATTTTCCCAATAGTCAGACACCTGCCTTCTAGAAGCAGGTTCACCTGCAATTCTCTTTCTAAAATATATTTTGGTGCAGTTGTGCAAAAATTGGAGACTTCAAGAGGGCAAACTTTGACTAACTAGTTGTTTGGGAAAATATTTACATGTGTATATTAAGGATCCAGAATGTCATTTGTGTGGGTGCTTCTTCCACATATTCATGCTTCATTTTCTTCATGCTTGGTAGAGAATGTGCCTGAATTTCTAGTACCAAGTTAAAAAAAATCATTACCTAGGGATCAGCTCTGGTGATGAATCTTTCTTTCCTTCCTTCCTTTCATCCTTTCTTTCTTCCTTTTTTCTTCCTTCCTTTCTTTTTTCTTTCTTTTCTTTCTTTTTAAAATGTTAACATTAGTTTAAATTTTTTGAATTATTTAATATTTTAATTTTCCCTAGTTACTTGTACAAACAAATTTTGACATTTGTTTATTAAAACTGTGAGTTTCAAATTCTCTCTTTCTTCCTCATTAGTCATGTGAAAAAAAACAAAAAAAACTCAAGAAAAATAAAGTTTAAATAAAAGCATGCTTCAATTTGTATTCATACATCATGAATTCTTTCTCTGAGGATGGATAGAATTTTTTATGTCATTCAGAATTGTCTTAGATCATAATATTGCTGAGAATAGCTAAGTCATTCACAGCTAATCATATTGTAATATTGCTGTTACTTTGTACACAGTACATTTCATTTTGCATCAGCTCTTGGAAGTCTTTTCAGGTTTTTCTGAGAACATCCTTTTCATCATTTCTTATAGCATAATATGAGCTTTTCTTAATTTACCTAGATGAGTCCTTAGATGATAGTTTCACAATATATTGTGCAGCCAGCCTTTCTAGCTTGGGAGAACTCTCAGAACTTGTGTCTTCTGGCAGAATGTTCAAGAACCCATAGTCATCTCCATAGCAACATGAAGATGTAGATGAAAAAGGAAATCATGTAGATGATACTTTCTATGCAGGGATGAGTGGTTACCACAGCTCAATAATAAGTAATGGCTTTCTAATATTTATAGACTTAAAGATTTTATTTTTAAAAAATAAATAATAATATCACACAATTTTAAGCTAGTGGGAAATAAGAGCTCAACCAGTCTAACCCTATCAATTTTATAGATGAGAAAATAAAAGATGAGAGAGGTTGTTTTTTCCTAAGGTCATAGAGATAAATAAATTTTTATTGAGTCATTTTAGTTGTGTACAAACTCTTCATAACCCCATTTGAGATTTTCTGGGCAAATAAACTAAAGTGAGTTCTCCCTCTTATTTTATGTATAAGGAAAGCTAAGACAAACTGAGTTAAGTGACTTGCCTAGGATCACAAAGCTAGTAAGTGTCAGAGGCTGGATATAAATTCAGGTCTTCCTTACTCCCAGTCTTACATTCTAACATCATGGTGTCTCATATCTTTATAAGTACTATAACATATTTCATTGGTATGGGGAGATCTTGCTGATCAGCTGTCAACGCTGATAAACATCTTTTTCACTCCTTGTAGCTTTAGAGAGAGAGTTAAGTAGAGCAAAGCTTCTTAAACTGTGGTTCAGGATTCCATATGTGATCATGTAATTGAATGTGGGGCTTGGGGAACTATGATTTGTTATCAGTAAATATTTGATTCCTTGTATACCCAGAATCATGCAAAAAAGCTACAGGGAAATAAGAGCTCAACCAGTCTAATGCTATCATTTTATAAATGAGAAACTTAAAGATCAAAGAGGTTGTAATTTTCTGAGGTCATAGACAAAAAAGGAGTTGTGAGTTGAAAAGATGCCTTGAAGTAGAGCACTTACAGGTTGATTGACTTACCTGAGGCCACATAATCCAAAGTGGGACTTGAACCCATGTCTACCTCAACTCAGGGATGGCTTCTCTTTCCTCGAAATCCTATTGTCTCTTACTGCTTCACATAGCTATTCAAATGGATTGTTTCACTATTTTAAGAGGCAGAGAGCTCCCCATCAGTAGAATTATGTCAGCTTATTTATTTAAAAAAAATAAATTTTCATAAATATCTTTTGTCTTTATATCACCTACCTTTATTCCTGTATCCCTGAGTCTATAAATATTAGAAAGCGTTTATTGAGATGTGGTAACATCTCATACATAAAAAGATGACTGATTCTTGAATGTTTTGCTAGAACAAGTTCCGAGAACTCTTTCAAGCTAGAAGACTAAATCCACAACATGCAATGTATCTAAAATCCAGTCAGGCACATTACAGAGGAGATTTCTGAATAGGTTTAGCCTTTGGTCCTGATGACATCTAAAATCCTATCAAACCCTACAACTTTACAATTTCAGATTCTGTTGCTTCTTTTGAAGTACTAATGATAAGTTGCCTGTATACTGCTTATCTTTCTTCTGTTCCTCAGTGATTTTTCTCTGAGGTAATGGAGTCAAACAGCCATGGTCTGTCTGGTTTGGACCTTCTGAGGAAGCCAGTTTTCAGAAAGGCTGCCATTTTATTCTGTTCTTGTGCCAATCTACTATAATAGAGAGAGGACCTTCTGGAAAAGTATCCCATGTGTGAAGAATGGTACAAGGGTGGCTCCCAACCTAGATGTCTGGCTCATACAACTACCTGCAGTCATTGATTATTGCCAGGGGAATGGTATCTTTATGACAATAACTAAAGAATATCTCTGCCCAATGCATGTCTTGTCCTCTAATGATTATGCTTTATCATTTGTCTGTATTTGTGCTTGCACCATCTCATAAGAAAACAAAAGCATGAAGGAATATTTCGGTCTGTCTCTTCACACCTATTGTTATCCCTCCCTAAAATTATCTTCTTATTCCCCACCCTTCTTTCAAAACTAACACATTCCTCAAAATCCTGGTTAAGGGCCACAATCTCAACATAGCCATCACTGATCTCTATTGCCATTGATCTCCCACAAAATGTTTGTTACAAAGATAAAATATTAAGTGTAGAGCAGACATATCTAACTCATAACTACAAAACTACAGAGTGAAATAGAACCAGATTAAAATATAATTGAGAGATTTTAAACAAAATAAATAAAAATACAGCACAACATAATGTTAATATGTATTTATTTGTAAATATACAGTCTCTAGGGAAATTGAGTTTGTCACCACTGGTATAGAGGATAAGATGTTACCCCTGTCATTAGGATATATGTATGTATATGTGTATATCCACACATACATATATGCATACACATATACACACAAATACATATACTACTAGTAGCTATAGACCATACAAACACATCAACAAATCATATGATCTCTCTGAACTTCAAGAAGATATCTAAGACTTATCTGTTGCAATAACAGCAAAGCTCTAACTTAATTTGCAAGTATGAAAGACCTGCATATATATGTGCACATATTCTGTATAACATATTTATAACTATTGATATAGTAAAAGACAACAGGACAATGATGGCTTTTTATCTCTATGTACAAAGACACATACACAATGTATACATACATGCAAACACTTTTAATACATGCTTTAGATTGATTGACCATAGATTGGTTGCTATCTCCATTTCCATATTAATAAAGGAAATTCCTCTGTGGGTGAAATTTAAGTATCCTTACTTTATTTACAAGGCTAGACTATTCAACTCCAAAGTCCAGTTCTCTGATTCTTTGATTATTAGGAAGTTCTTTCTTATTCTGAGCAGTCATCTCCTCTCCCAGAAGTGAATGTGTGATTGAAATATTTTCTTTATATTTTGCTAATCTAAGGCCTTGCATTGGTGTGGAGATACCCATGGGCTCTTGCTGGAAGAGCACAAGAGCTCTCAGTTTTGACTAATTGGAAAGGCTTTGAAAAATGTTTGTAATATATAAGGATCTGTCTCAATGAAACTTATTACCAAATAGTCAATAGACTACTAATTTTTTTGGCACTGGCAACCCATGTAGACTGCCTATATCATATAATTTATAATTTTTCTATTTTACTTAATAAACAAATGGTAGATCATAAACTGCTTAAAGGCAAAAATGTTTTTAAAAAGTTGCATAACTCACAGAAGCAATAATGGTATCTTGCACATATAGTGGGTCTTCAATAAATAATGAACAAATGAACATTTTAAGACTATAAAAACGGGGGGTGGAGCCAAGAAGGCAGAGTGAAAAGGTGACTCTCTGCGTCCTCCTCTGATCTTCTCTCAAATCAACAATAAAATAAGCCTCCGAACTGATCTTCAGGTCAATGAATCCAGAAATATTTGGACACTGCTTGCTGATATCTCTGAAGAAGGTCACATCAGGTTTGTCTAACTCAGACAGAGGGATAAACAAAGGACTCCGGTGTAGGCCGGAAGTGAGGGTGGGACTCAGCTCACTGTGGTAGAAACTCCAAACTCCAAACTCCAAACACCAGGAGTTTATCTGAGGCACTCGGGACACCCTACCTGATTGGGGGCAGGTGTTCTGGCAGACTTGCCTTGTTTAAGGAGTAATTCGGATTTAGTCCTAGCCCCCACCAACCCAGCACCTTAAGTTAATTCACCGAAGTGCCCCAGGGCAAAGATCTTCAGCTGCCGTTTCAGCCGTTGTTTTTTTTTTCCCTACCTTAAAGAGATATCCACACTGTCTAAAAAAAAAATGAAGAAGCAAAAGAGAGCTCCCACCATAGACAGCTTTTACCGAGAAAAAGAAGGAAGGATCCCAGATCCTGAGGTTCCTTTAGACAAAATTCCAGAAGAAGTTATTAAGGACCATCACTGGTCACTTTTTCAAAAGGCCTTTCTGGAAGATTGCATAAAGAAACTTAAAAAGAGAGCTGGAGGATAAATGGGAAAATAAACTGAAATCAGTGCAAGAAGGATATGATGCCCTGAAAAAGAGATATGAAAAAGACACCAATTTATTGAAAAATAAAATTAGTGAAGTGGAAAAAGAGTGCAATGAACAAAAAAATTCAATTGGCCAGTTACAAAAGGAGCTTAAAAAGGTAACTGAAGAAAACAACATTTTAAAAATAAGAATTGAACAAATGCAAGTGAATGACTCAATAAGACTTCAAGAATCAGTCAAACAAAAACCAAAAATGAAAAATTAGAAGAAAATATGAAATATCTCCTAGGAAAAACAACTGACTTGAAAAATAGATCTGGGAGAGACAATCTAAGGATTATCAGACGTCCTGAAAGCCATGATGAAAAAAAGAATCTAAGCACTATCTTCCAGGAAATCGTGAAAGAAAACTGCCCTGAGATTGTAGAATCAGAAGGCAAAATCACCATTGAAAGAATTCACCGATCACCTCCTGAAAGAGACCCCAAAATTAAAACCCCAAGGAATATCATGGCTAAATTTCAGGACTGTAGCACCAAGGAAAATATTCTGCTAGCGGCTAGAAAGAAACAATTGAAATACCAAGGATCAGTAATTAGAATCACACACGA
>JAJPUD010010735.1:42827-59498 GCA_023553655.1 Myrmecobius fasciatus
GAAGCAGATATTCTGAAGGGCAAAGGAACTTGGATTACAGCCAAGAATAACCTATCCAGCTAGAATGAGCATTATCCTCCAGGGAAGAAGATGATCATTCAATGATATAGGTGAATTTCACCTATTTCTAATGAAAAGACCAGATCTGAACAAAAAATTCGACATCCAAACACAGAACTCAAGAGATGCATAAACAGGTAAAAAGGAAAGGACTCTTGAGAACTTTATTTCTACTAGGGAGATACTTAAAGTTTGGGGGAATAATTAACTAGATATTACTTTGATAATATGAAAAAGAGAACTAGAGGGGGAAAGGTTGTCATACTGGGGAAAAGAGGGAAAAAGTGGTAAAATAAGATCTAAAAAAAAGGAGGTTAAAAACAAGGTAAAATCTCTTGAAGAGGCAAAGAAAACCTAATATAATTGAGAGAAAGAGGGTAGGGAGATGAGCATTGTGTAGATCTTACTCTCATCAGGTTGGGCTCTAAAAGTGTATATCAGACACTTGATTTCACATAGAAACTTGTCTGTTTCTAGAGGGAAGTGGGAGGGAAAGGAGGAAAAGTAAGGGATCAATTAATAGAAGGGAAAGTAGAAGAATCAGGGGAAAGGAGTAAAAACAGGGGGAAGGGATCTAAAGGGTGGAGTATTGTTTGGGGGAGGGGGTTATCAAAAGCAAAGTATTGAGGAGGGGGGAAGGGAGAAAGGGGAAAGAAAAGGGGAAAACATAACTTGGGTGAATAAGATGGCAGGAAATAAAGAATTGTTATTCTAACTGTGAATGTGAATGGGATGAACTCTCCCATAAAGTGGAAGCAGATATCAGGCTGGATTAAAAACCAGAATCCCACAATATGTCTATAAGAAACACATCTAAAACATAGTGACACATATAGGATGAAGGTAAAAGGCTGGAGCAGAAAATATTATGCTTCAGGTGAACAAAAAAAAGCAGGTGTAGCAATTCTTATCTCAGATCAAGTAAAAGCCAAGATAGATAGATCTAATCAAAAGAGATAAGGAAGGAAACTATATTTTATTAAAGGGTACTGTAGATAATGTAGCAATATCAATACTAAATATATACGCACCAAGTACAATAGCATCCAAATTCCTAGGGGAGAAATTAAGAGAGATGCAAGAAGAAATAGACAGCCAAACTATACAAGTGGGGGATCTCAACCTAGATAAATCAAACCACAAAATAAACAAGAAAGAAACTAGAGAAATAAACCAATTGTTAGAAAAGTTAGGTATGATAGATCTATGGAGAACATTGAATGGAGACAGTAGGGAGTTTACTTTTTTCTCAGCAGTCCATGGAACCTATACAAAAATTGACCATGTGTTAGGGCATAAAAACCTCAAAATCAAATGCAGAAAGGCAGAAATAGTAAATGCATCCTTTTCAGATCATGATGCAATAAAAATCACATGCAATATAAGTCAAGGAGAAAATAAACCAAAAGTTAATTGGAAATTAAATAATCTAATCCTGAAGAATGAATGGGTGAAAGAGCAAATCATAGACACAATCAATAATTTCATCCAGGAGAATGACAATAAGGAGACAACATACCAAAATTTGTGGGATGCAGCCAAAGCGGTTATAAGGGTCAATTATATATCTCTAGATGCTTACTTGCATAAAATAGAAAAAGAAAACATCAACAAAATGGGTTTATTACTAAAAAAAAAAACTAGAAAAAGAACAAATTAAAAACCCTCAATTAAATACCAAGTTGGAAATTCTAAAAATAAAAGGAGAAATTAATAAAATTGAAAATAAGAAAACTATTGAATTAATAAATAAAACTAAGAGTTGGTTCTACGAAAAAACCAACAAAATAGATAAGCCTTTAGTTAATTTGATAAGAAAAAGGAAAGAGGAAAATCAAATTGGAAGTCTCAAGAATGATAAGAGAGAACTTTCCTCCAATGAAGAGGAAATTAGAGCAATAATTAGGAGTTACTTTGCCCAACTTTATGCCAGTAAGTTTGATAATCTAAATGAAATGGAGGAATATCTACAAAAATATAGATTGCCCAGGTTAACAGAAGAGGATATAAATTATTTAAATAGCCCCATATTAGAAAAAGAAATAGAACAAGCTATTAACCAACTCCCTAAGAAAAAATCTCCAGGGCCAGATGGATTTACATGTGAATTTTACCAAACATTCAAAGAACAATTAATTCCAATACTATACAAACTATTTGAGAAAATAGGGACAGATGGTATATTGCCAAAATCCTTCTATGAGACCTACATGGTGCTGATAGCTAAACCAGGTAAGGTGAAAACAGAGAAAGAAAACTATAGACCAATTTCCCTAATGAATATCGATGCAAAAATTTTAAATAAGATATTAGCAATGAGATTACAGAAAGTCATCCCCAGGATAGTACACTATGACCAAGTAGGATTTATACCAGGGATGCAGGACTGGTTCAATATTAGGAAAACTATCAGCATAATCAATTATATTAATAACCAAACTAACAAAAACCATATGATTATCTCAATAGATGCAGAAAAAGCATTTGATAAAACCCAACACCCTTTCCTATTAAAAACACTAGAGAGTATAGGAATAAATGGGCTTTTCCTTAAAATGATCAGTAGCATCTATTTAAAACCATCAGCAAGCATCATATGTAATGGAGACAAAGTAAAACCATTCCCAATAAGATCAGGAGTGAAACAAGGCTGCCCACTGTCACCATTACTATTTCATTGTATTAGAAATGTTAGCTTTGGCAATAAGAGAAGAAAAAGAGGTAAAAGGAATCAGAGTAGGTAATGAAGAAACCAAATTATCACTCTTTGCAGATGACATGATGGTATACTTAGAGAACCCTAGAGACTCAACTAAAAAACTACTAGAAACAATTCACAACTTTAACAAAGTGGCAGGATTCAAAATTAATCCACATAAATCATCAGCATTTTTATAAATTACCAACAAATTTCAGCAGCAAGAGATACAAAAAGAAATTCCATTCCAAATAACAGATGATAGGATAAAATATTTGGGAATCTATCTGCCAAGGAAAAGTCAGAAAGTATATGAACTAAACTACAAAACACTTTCCACACAAATAAAATCATACCTAATCAATTGGAAAAATATTAAGTGCTCATGGGTAGGCAGAGCGAACATAATAAAAATGACAATACTACCCAAACTAATCTACTTATTTAGTGCCATACCAATCAAACTCCCAAGAAATTATTTTACAGATCTAGAAAAAATAGTAGCAAAGTTCATTTGGAAGAACAAAACGTCAAGGATTTCAAGGGGATTAATGAAAAAAAAAAGGCAGATGAAGGTGGCCTTGCTGTACCACATCTAAAACTATATTATAAAGGAGCAGTCATCAAAACCATTTGGTACTGGCTAAGAAATCGATCAGTGGCACAGGATAGGTTATTAGGACAATCTAGGCAATAACCTTAACTATCTAGTGTTCGATAAACCCAAAGACCCCAGCTTTTGGGATAAGTACTCACTATTCGTCAAAAACTGCTGGGAAAATTGGAAACTAGTGTGGAAGAAATTAGGCCTTGACCCATACCTAACACCACATACCAAGATAAAATCTAAATGGGTTCATGATCTAGATATAAAGAGTGACTTTGTAAGCAAGTTACAGGAACGTAATATAATTTACCTCTCAGACCTGTGGAGGTGGAATAAATTTATGTCCAAAGAAGATCTGGAACTCCTAATTGAACACCAGGTGTATAATTTTGAGTATATTAAGTTAAAAAGTTTCTGTACAAATAAAACAAATGCAGACAAGATTAGTAGGGAAGCATCAAATCGGGAAATCATCTTTACATTTAATGGTTCTGATAAAGGCCTCATTTCTAAAATATATAGAGAATTGTTTCATATATATAAGAATTCAAGCCACTCTTCAATAGATAAGTGGTCAAGGGATATGAACAATTTTCAGATGATGAAATTAAAACCATCTCTAGTCATATGAAAAGTTGCTCCAAATCATTATTGATCACAGAAATGCAAATTAAGACAACTCTGAGGTACCACTACATACCTGTCAGATTGCCTAAAATGACAGGAAAAGATAACGATGAATGTTGGAAGGGATGTGGGAAAACTGGGACACTAATACATTGTTGGTAGACCTGTGAACGGATCCAACCATTCTGGAGAGGAATTTGGAAGTATACTCAAAAAGTTATCAAACTGTGCATACCCTTTGACCCAGCAGTGTTTCTACTGGGCCTATATCCCAAAGAGATCTTAGAGGAGGGAAAGGGACCCACATGTGCAAGAATGTTTGTGGCAGCACTTTTTGTAGTGGCTAGAAACTGGAAACTGAAGGGATGCCCATCAATTGGAGAGTGGCTGAATAAATTATGGTATATGAATGTTATGGAATAGTATTGCTGTGTAAGAAACGACCAGCAGGACTATTTCAGAGAGGCCTGGAGAGACTTGCATGAACTGATGCTGAGTGAAATGAGCAGAACCAGGAGATAATTATACACAGCAACAACAGTATTACATGATGATCAATTCTGATGGACATGGCTCTCTGCTACAAAGAATTGTCTCAAACCAGTTCCAATTTTTCACTGAAGAAAACCATATACACCCAGAGAGAGGGATATGAAATATGGACCACAACGTAACATTTTCATGATCTCTATTGATATTTGCTTGCATTGTGTTGCCTTTCTCTGATTTTCTTTTTTTTTTCTTGTAGATAGGATTTTTCTTGCATAACTTGTCAAGTATTTCAACATTATTAACATGTATTGGACTTCCTGCCATCTAGGGGAGGGGAGGTGTCTGGGGGTAAAATTTGTAATGGAAAGCTTTGTAAAGATTAATGCTGAGGAACTACCCATACATATGTTATACAAATAAAAAGCTTTAATAAAAAAAAGACTATAAAAACAACTAGAATGTATAAAACACTATAATGTTTGAAGGTTCTATCCTGGGTCCTCTTGTCTTCTCTATATATACTGTTTCACTTGGTGATTTAAAAAACTCCCAAATCCACCTCTCCTAATCTCTGTGGCTTCCAATCTAACCTATCAAAGTGTACCTCATACATCTTGAATTATATGTCCAGTAGGAATCTTAAATTCAACATGTTTATACTGACCTCATTATTTTCCCCCAATCTCTCCCTATCTCCTAAATTCTCTATTATGGTAGAGGACAACACTATCTTCCAATTCCTCAAGTTCACAAGTTAGGAGTTAATCTTTTCTTCTCACCACTTGTTACCCGTATATCCAATCTTTTTCCATGGTTTGTTGGTTTTACCTTAGCAATATATCTCATATAGAAGATACTATAACCATTCTACTATAGATCTCATTGCCTCATGCTTGAACTATTGCAAAGCTTGCTGGTGCCTCAAATTTCTCTTCAGTCCAATTCATCCTTTATTCATCCATCAAAGTTATTTTCCTAAAAGAGATCCAACCATTTCACCCTCCCTAATCAACATTCATTGTTTCCTTATCACCTCCTTATCAAACATAAACTTCTTTATTTAGCATTTAAAGTCCTTCACCCCTGCCCCTCTTCTCATCCATTCCCTTTTTAGTCTTATTTTACCTTACTACATGTATTTCTTGATCTAGTGACACTGGCCTGCTGGTTCTTCTATGATAAAGACCTCCCATTCACTCCCGCCATTTTCTCTGACTGTCCCCCATGCTTTGAATCCTCTCCCTTTTCCTCTTTCCCTACTGACTTTCATTAAGTTCCAACTAAAACCTTGTCTTTGACAGGAAGCCAATCACTCTTAATTCTAGTGCCTTCCTTTTATTAATTTTTTATTTATCCTATGTATAGCTTATTTGTATATGTGTGATTCCTTGTTGTCTCCTCCATTGGATTATGAGCTCCTTGAGGACAGTTACTGTCTTTTATTTCTTTTTGTTACTCCAGAGATCAGCATCATGCTTGGCACATAGTAGGCACTTAATAAATATTTACTGTTTGCAAAACACTTCAAATCTCACTTGATCCTCATAACATTAGGAAGAAGGTGCTTTTATTAAACCCATGTTACTCATGGGGAGACTGAGGCAGACAGAGGTTAAATGGCTTGTTCAGGTTCATACAGATAGTTAATCTTTGAGTTTAGATTTGAGCTCAGGTTTTCATGATTCTGATACTTCTAATCAGTGTCATCACATAATTTATAGATACTGCTGCATAATGACTTAGAAAATTTTAATACTTAATTACCATTATGTTTGTATTGCATTTCAATTTATTTTACTAAAAATTTCTCAATTACATTTAATCTAATTCCAATACACTTGAGAATTATCTATTGTTTCTCCCTTCCCCCTAGTTTGATTAAAAAAATGGTCAATCAAGTATGTTTGCACTTAAAAACACATGTTCTGTTTCTCTTCAGCTAGTGACAAAACTTATTACACAGGAAGAAGCACCTTCTGATTAGAAGATCAGCATTTCCTGGAAGAGTTGGGTAGTACTACTGTCAGCATCTGCCAACAGACTTTTCCCTTTGGAACTCTATTATACCAGCTGCAACAGCAAGGCAACCCAGCATTCAGTTTGTAAGGATGAAACATTTATGCAAAACAAAACAAAACAAAACAAAAAACACAAAGCCAACTCCTTCTGCCCAAATGGCATTGCCTTTAGACACATGGAAATGACAGAGGCTTTGTTCTGGGGAATTAATCCCACACATGACTCCATCGGCAGAATAAAATCCTGTTGCCCACCAAAGATATGTGGCTTTCTATTTGTGATGGTCTTTCTAATGATGGCTTTCTAATCTACTCCTTCCTCTGCCTTCTAAAAGCCATACTATAAAATACTCTGAGCCTGAAATAGTACGTGACAGTTATATAATCATGACAGTGATTTAAAAGAACAGAAATTTAATTATAAATTGTAAAGGTTCTCATCATCACTGCTTCAAGGTCACAATAATGAAAATGCCAATATACTAAGCAGTGCAAATTGGTGCTATAAAAGCAAAGTAGATAAAATGTTCATTGCTACAACTTAGAAATCTCAATAGTTTCAAATCCAAAGAGAAAGTCCTCCCATTCCAGCATGTCCAAATCACTAAGATGATTTAAATAATATATGGTAAATAAGATTGATTTTAGATCAGTGCTATTATTAAATTAGCTTAACTATACTTAACTATAGATTGCTTGATTTCGTGGATAACTCTTTAGATCTAATTTTATATCATCTACTATTAACAATCACAGAATACCAGAATTAGACAACCATATCTAAGCAGGAATTCCCTTTATAATACACCTGAAAAGGGGTCATTTAGCCTCTCCTTTTAGTAATATAGATCTCACTATCTTCCATCCTACTTCTGGACTTCTTATTATCAGGGATTTTTTTAAAACACCAAAATTTACTTTTGCACAACTTGTTGTTCCTAGTTCTGTCCTCTGAGGCCAAGTATAACAAATCTAATGTTTTTTCCATAAGAAAGAAAGAGATTATAGGGAAAATAATTTTTGTCAACTTCTTGACATTAGTGGAAAACAAGTGCTGTATATGTTTTGTAACCACATTAGCTGAGCTGATTTTCTCCCACTATGTCAGAAAAAACCTGTCTTTTGAATTAAGTTGATTATAGATATCAGCACAATTTTTCCAGAGATTGGTCTTTATTTTTGTACTGTATTTAGAGCATTCATCTCAGGCCTTCTTGTCATGAGATGTTCCCCCAGGAGCACAGGATTCCAGGACTGAGGATCATTGGATTATGCAAACTTCCCTCATGAGGCTATTGGTGAGGATTTAAGCCAAGCATCACATATTTAATAGTGATACAGAAAAATAACTGAAGGGACTCTACTACTGAAAAAGAACATATATTGCAAAATGGTCATTCTAAAAAAAACAGCCTTTTAAAAAAATTTTAATGAAGCTGATTGTAATCAATTCTTTATTACCTTTATATTAAATATTTAATTTTTGAAAGATAAACCATGAAGTTATTAAATATTTTGTGTCCATAGTTTTACTCATAATGAACCTTCTTCTTCAATACCTAGAATAATATCTTGTCAAATAATTATGTATTGTGCATGGAATCTTTTCTGACCCATATACATTATGTGGGAAACTATGGGCTATGGCCTAAGTTGTTCAATCTGCTTCTGACAGTGATATGATCAATTCAAACACTTACCTCTCTATCTCCTGCCCTTCTTCTATCCTTGAAAGAATGAACAAAGTATTTATTAAGCACTTACTGTGTGCAAAGCACTGTTCTGAAGTGCTAGGGATGCAAATTGAAAAGAAATAACTATGCTCTCAAAGAACTCATTTTTTTTGTTTTTGTATTTTTTAAGAATTATTTTTTATTTTTTAAAGATTTTTATTTTCAATATGAATGGATAATTTTTTGACATTGACCCTTGTAAAAACCTTATGTTCCAAATTTTCCCCTTTTTTTCCTATCCTTTCCCCTAGATGGCAAGTAATTCAGTGTTAAACATGTGAAATTCTTCTATACGTATTTCTACAGTTATCACGCTGTACAAAAAAAAAGGTCAAAAAAGAAAAAAAATGAGAAAGAAAACAAAATGCAAGAAAACAACAAAAAGAGTGAAAATGCTATGTTGTGATCCATGCTCAAGAACTCCTATTCTAATAGTAAATTTGTCTATGAAAGGTTTAAGCTTTGAATCAGATATAAAAAAGATATGTAGCAGATATAGTTCTTCAGTGCATTAAATTAATCATTAAAAGATTTTATTGGAAATAGACTCAGAACTTTGGAGCTGGAAGGAATCTCAGAAATCAGTTAACCTATTCCCTTCATATTAGAGATTATTCTTTTCTGTTTTCTTTCATTAAAAAATGCTGTCCCTAGAAGTAATTGATACTCTTTCTTTACAAAGTGAGAGTTGTTAAATAAAAATAATAATAATAGTAATAGCTAACATTTATATAGCACTTTGAGGTTTATGTAGTGTTTTAGTTAGAAAGTATTATTAGCCCCATTTTAAGGATAAGGTAATTCAAGTACAGAATTTAAGTGGCTCGCCTTGTGTCACTTAAGTAACTTGTAAGAGCCACACAACTAATAAGTGTCTAAATTAGGATTCTAACTCATTTTTCACCTTCATACCATCTGTGTAGTGGTCCCTAAAGTCTCAATTTTTTCATTTATATAAATAGGAAAACTAAAATGAAAGAATTAATTTTATGACTCTCAGAGGTACATAGAAAGGAAAACACAATTAACTGAAACAAGGACAGCTGGTTCACCAAGAAATAGAGTGAAAACAACTTTCCATGCTCCTGAGTATTATGTTTATAAAAAGTTTGACCACTGGTCAAAGTTTGAACTGAGTTTTTATGGAGGCAAAGACTCCCATTATATCTTTTATTTATCTTTTTTGAGTTACCACAGCATTTATATTGCTTAGCTCACATTACATTCTAATATGACATTGTTAGCCAATTCGATACTAAGCATAAAGATGAGCCATGACTAATCACTTTGTTTTTGTGATAGTTATTTTTTATCCTGGGGCCTCTTGGCTAAATTATACCATTCCAAGTTATCTTTTTTTCCATATTTTTTTTCTGGACTCATTTTGGGAATCAGATGAATTATAATCAATGGTCATCAAGTCCCAGGAATATGTAGTGTTATCTAGTTTATTCTTCATGTTAGAATCTTGTTTTTCCCTTGAAAATATACTTTTTGTTAAGCCTATCATGAGAGGAAATATTGCACAGTAGTCTGAGAGCCAGCCTCAAAACTAGAAGAGCCTTGGTTTAAGTCCCATCCCTGAAATACACTGACTATATGATCGTGGGCAATGGCTTAATTTCATATTGTCTCAGGTGGTTTTCTAATATACTTGGTACAGAAGGTACCAGTCTTCATTGGTAAGAATTTAATCACCAGTTTGTCCCTCTCTCAGACACATATGTGTGTGAATACATACATATGCACCTATAGGTCAATCCCATATACATATATTTTTGTATACATTTATGTATCTATTTCTATATATACTTTTAAAAATCTGGATCTGTTATTTCACCAGAAGGGTGTAAATGCTCCATATAATCAACTTATCTGTAACTTACTGTATTACAGAGCTCCATGGAAGGCATTGAGAAATGAGGTGACTTGCTCCTTTGCCCATGGTCATGCTCACATAGCTCATATAGGTCAGAGGCAGGATTTAAAGGTAGATCTTCCTGATTTTTCAATCTACTATGTCATGTTGTTTCTCTAACTTAAGTTTATACATTTTGGGCACTATATGGGTATGTACCTTACAAATGCATACATGTTTAATTCTTTGGAACCAATAATGTTACATGATATCTATGCAATGCTATTAGAAGAATGTTGGTAGTTAAAAAAAGATAAAGAGGTTTGGACTCATTAAAGGCACTGGACAATTTTCCAAACTCAATCCAGCCCATTCTCCACCTCCTGGTTAATTCTGATACCAGTTTCATAGTCACATATGTAGCATTCATAAAGGTAAGGATGGAGGAACACTATAGTTTGGACAAACATTCTTATGTTTTTCTTTTGTTAAGCCAAACTCTTTTAGAGTGTGTCCTATCTATCATTTAGGAGGCTATGTAATATTCTAAAACTCTCATGTTCATTGATGGACAGCAGTTCTTTCTAAATCACATCAGAACTCCTTTAGGTCTTAATAGTCTTTACGAGTTGTTATGGCCAAAAATATTCATCCCTTCATTTCCACCTCTCTATTCTTGGACAATAAACATAGATTCCTATGTATTTATACTCTCCTCACATTTGTCTTTGAGGACACAAGGTCACTAACCAGCATATTACTTTAATGAAAGAATGCACATATGTTCATATTTGCATATATTTGCACATATATTTAGGTACACACATATATACTATAGATGCATATGGATAAAAATGAATATTATTCTCTCCCCATTCCCCACCATAATACAGCTTTTCAATTCAAAATGTGTCATTCAAAGCCTTTCATAAACTAGAACCCTCCTACCTTTCCAATCTTCTTACTCCTTATTTCCTTGAGTCAGTGACAATGGCTGTTCCACCAACAAGATGCTCCATCTCTAAGATCTCTGGTTGTTTCCCATGCCTAGAATGCTCTCCCTCTTCCACTTCAACACGTGATCTCCCCAGTTTTCTTTAAGTGTCAACCATATTTTCACCTTCTACAGGAAGAAATATTATGAAATAATATTTCATAACCCTTTCCTGTTAATTAATTTATCTTGCATATAGCTTGTTTTACATATATTTCCATATTGTCTTCCCCATTAGATTCTAAGTTCCTTCAGGGCAAGTGACTGTCTTTTGACTCTTTGTATTTCAAGCACTTTAATATTGTGCTTGGCATATAGTAGACATTCAATACAGATTTATTTAATTCAATTGACACTTTCCAGGGTAGGTTTATAAATAAGTTTTGGATCTAGGGCAACATTGTATGTTATACAAGTGTTATTAAGGCAAAATCCATGAAGCATTTCTTAGTATTCCAGTGCTCACACACAGATAGTCACATCAGCCTGTTTCATTTACTCAGTATTCTTTATTGAGACTGTTTGCATTTTCTTTGTCTCCCTATCTCTGTCTGTCTGTCTTTCTGTCTCTGTCTCTCTATTTTTCAGTGTTCATCATATTTTCTTTTCTTCTTCTCTTCACCTACTCCTTTGGGCCTTTCGTTCTTTCATTTTGTCTTTTATTTCTGTTTCTTCTTTCTATACTGCTACAAGCTGCTCCCATCAGAATTTTAATAGGAATACTGAGGTTGCTTTTGCCAGTGCAGATGTTATACAATGCCTCTGTTCAGTGCCTTTGTCCTACAGGGACTTGATGCATTAAGTGTTACACTGCTGATTCTTTGTAATAGAATCGCACAGGCAAAATGTTAATCAATTATAAGAGCAGAACTAATTAAAAGGCATGCATTATACATCTTCCAAACACATTGTTCATTAGCATAGAGGCTCTCTATTACAGATTCATGTCAGCAGAAATTATAAAGAGAAACTTAAAAATTAAAAGAAAGCACATAGACCTAGTCATTTTGGTTTTCTCTTTCTCCTTGCTTTGGGAAAGTTCTGGTGGAATAGAATTCAGAGGAATAGAGAAGGCTATGATTTTAAGAAAAAGTTCAAATTATATTGTAACACCTTCCAGCAAAGGGATGGGTGGTTAAAAATTTTCTTTTTTTTTATTTAAATCTTTTTTATTTACAACACATATGAGTAGTTTTTCTACATTTGCCTTTGCAACACACTCAGTTCCCACAGGCCTCTCCTGGATGTATATGACTTATCTTCATCACTGAACAATAGGAATTGGTTTGAATCACATCATTGTTGAAGAGAGCCATGTCCATCAGAGTTGATGATCATATAGTATTGTTCTTGCCATGTATAATGATGTCCTGGTTTTGCTCATTTCACTCAGCATCAGTTCACGCAAGTCTTTTCAGGCCTCTCTGAAATCATCCTGCTGGTCATTTCTTACAGAACAATAATATTCCACAACATTCATAAAATATAATTTGTTCAGCCATTTTCCAATTGAAGGGCATCCATTCAGCTTCCAGTTTCTAGCCACTACCAAAAGGGCTGCCACAAACATTCTTGAACGCGGGGCCCTTTCCTTCCTTTATGATTTCTTTGGAATATAGGCCCAATAGAAACACTGCTGGGTCAAAGGGTATGCATAGTTTGATAACTTTTTGAGTACAGTTCCAAATTCCTCTCCAGAATGGCTGGAGCCGTTCACAGTTCCACCAACAATGTGTCAGTGTCGCAGTTTTCCCACATGCCCTCCAACCTTCGTCATTATCATTTCCTGTCCTTTTAGCCAATCTGGCAGGTGTGTAGTGGTACCTCAGAGTTGTCTTAATTTGCATTTTTCTGATCAATAGTGATTTGGAGCACCTTTTCATATGATTAGAAATAGTTTTAATTTCATCATCTGAAAATTGTCTGTTCATATCTTTGACCATTTATCGATTGGAGACTGACTTGAATTCTTATAAATATGAGACAATTCTCTATATATTTTAGAAATGAGGCCTTTATCAGAACCCTTAAATGTAAAGATGACT
Organism: Myrmecobius fasciatus; assembly: GCA_023553655.1. Taxonomy (NCBI): domain Eukaryota; kingdom Metazoa; phylum Chordata; class Mammalia; order Dasyuromorphia; family Myrmecobiidae; genus Myrmecobius; species Myrmecobius fasciatus. Next base: position 55,960 of record JAJPUD010010735.1, read on the forward strand.
TCCTAATTTATTGCTTCCCTACTACAAAAACTTTTTAACTTGATATAGTCAAAATTATCTATCTGGTGTTCAATTAAGAGTTCCAGTTCTTCTTTGGACATAAATTTATTCCATCTTCACAAGTCTGAGCAGTAAACTATACTATGTTCCTCTAATTTGCTTATAATACCACTCTTTATATCAAATCATGAACCCATTTAGATCTTATCTTGGTATGTGGTGTTAGGTGTGGGTCAAGCCCTAATTTCTTCCACACTAGTTTCCAATTTTCCCAGCAGTTTTTTGTCAAATACTGAGTACTTATCCCAGAAGCTGGGGTCTTTGGGTTTATCAAACACTAAATTGCTAACATTATTACCTAGCTTGTCCTGATATCCTATCCTATGCCACTGATCGACTGCTGTATTTCTCAGCCAGTACCAAATAGTTTTGATGACTGCTGCTTTATAATATAGTTTTAGATCTGGTACAGCAAGGCCACCTTCATCTGTCTTTTTTTTCATTAATTCTCTTGAAATTCTTGACCTTTTGTTCTTCCAAATGAACTTTGCTACTATTTTTTCTAGATCTGCAAAATAGTTTCTTGGGAGTTTGATTGGTATGGCACTAAATAAGTAAATTAGTTTGGGTAGTATTGTCATTTTTATTATATTTGTTCAGCCTACCCATGAGCATTTAATGTTTTTCCAATTGACTAGGTCTGATTTTATTTGTGTGGAAAGTGTTTTGTAGTTTAGTTCATATAGGTCCTGACATTTTCTTCGCAGATAGATTCCCAAATATTTTATGCTATCATCTGTTATTCTGAATGGAATTTCTTTTTCTATCTCTTGCTGCTGTACTTTGTTGGTAATATATAAAAATGCTGATGATTTATGTGGATTTATTTTGAATCCTGCAACTTTGCTAAAGTTGTGAATTGTTTCTAGTAGTTTTTTAGTTGAGTCTCTGGGGTTCTCTAAGTATACCATCATGTCATCTGCAAAGAGTGATAATTTGGTTTCTTCATTACCTACTCTAATTCCTTTTATCTCTTTTTCTTCTCTTATTGCCAAAGCTAACATTTATAATACAATATTAAATAGTAATGGTGACAGTGGGCAGCCTTGTTTCACTCCTGATCTTATTGGGAATGGTTCTAGTTTGTCTCTATTACATATGATGCTTGCTGATGGTTTTAAATAGATGCTTCTAATCATTTTAAGGAAAAGCCCATTTATTCCTATACTCTCTAGTGTTTTTAATAGGAAAGGGTGTTGGGTTTTATCAAATGCTTTTTCTGCGTTTATGACCATAATCATATGGTTTTTGTTAGTTTGGTTATTAATATAATTGATTATGCTGATAGTTTTCCTAATATTGAACCAGCCCTGCATTCCTGGTATAAATCCAACTTGGTCAAGATGTATTATCCTGAAGATAACTTTCTGTAATCTTGTTGCTAAAATCTTATTTAGAATTTTTGCATCAATATTCATTAGGGAAATGGGTCTATAGTTTTCTTTCTCTGTTTTCACCCTACCTGGTTTAGCTATCAGCACCATATCTGTATCATAGAAGGATTCTGGCAGTATACCTTCTGTCCCTATTTTCTCAAATAGTTTGTGTAGTATTGGAATTAATTGTTCTTTGAATGTTTGGTAGAATTCACATGTAAAACCATCTGGCCCTGGAGATTTTCTCTTAGGGAGTTGATTAATAGTTTGTTCTATTTCTTTTTCTACGATGGGGCTACTTAAATAATTTATTTCCTCTTCTGTTAACCTGGGCAATCTATATTTTTGTAGATATTCCTCCATTTCATTTAGATTATCAAATTTATTGGCATAAAGTTGGGCAAAGAAACTCCTAATTATTACTCTAATTTCCTCTTCATTGGAGGAAAGTTCTCCCTTATCATTTTTGAGACTAACAATTTGATTTTCCTCTTTCCTTTTTCTGATCAAATTAACTAAAGGCTTATCTATTTTTTGTTTTTTTCATAAAACCAACTCTTAGTTTTATTTATTAATTCAATAGTTTTCTTATTTTCAATTTTATTAATCTCACCTTTTATTTTCAGAATTTCCAATTTGGTATTTAATTGAAGGTTTTGAATTTGCTCTTTTTCTAGTTTTTTAAAATTGTAACCCTAATTCATTGATCTTCTCTTTCTCTATTTTATGCAAATAAGCATCTAGAGATATAAAGTTACCCCTTATAACCGCTTTGGCCGTATCCCACAAATTTTGGTATGTTGTCTCATTATTGTCATTATCCTGGATGAAATTATTGATTGTGTCTATAATTTGCTCTTTTACCCATTCATTCTTCAGGATTAGATTATTTAATTTCCAGTTAACTTTTGGTCTATTTTCTCCTGGCCTTATAATGCATGTGAGTTTTATTGCATCATGATCTGAAAAGGACACATTTACTATTTCTGCTTTTCTGCATTTGATTTTGAGGTTTTTATGCCCTAACACATGATCAATTTTTGTATAAGTTCCATGAATCCCTGAGAAAAAAGTATACTCCCTTCTATTACCATTCAATTTCCTCCAGAGATCTGTCATACCTAACTTTTCTAACATTTTGTTTATCTCCCTAACTTCTTTCTTATTCATTTTGTGGTTTGATTTATCTAATTCTGGGAGAGCAAGGTTGAGATCCCCCACTATTATAGTGTTACTATTTCTCCTTGCATTTCTGTTAGTTTCTCCTCTAGGAATTTGGATGCTATACCACTTGGTGCATATATATATGTTTAGTATTGATACCACTTCATTGTCTGTGGTACCCTTTAGTAAAATATAGTTTCCTTCCTTATCTCTTTTAATTAGATCTATTTTTGCTTTTACTTGATCTGAGATAAAGATTGCCACCCCTGCTTTTTTTTTTATTCACTTGAAGCATAAAAGATTCTGCTCCAGCCCTTTACCTTCACTCTGTATGTATCTCTATATTTTAGATGTGTTTCTTGTAAACAACATATTGTAGAATTCTGGCTTTTAATCCAGTCTGCTATCCATTTCCGTTTTATGGGAGAGTTCATCCCATTCACATTCATAGTTAAAATGACTATATCTATATTTCCTGCCATCTTATTTACCCAAAGTTATATTTTTCTCTTCCCTTTCCCCTTACTCCCTTCCCCCCTCCCCAGTATTTTGTTTTTGATGACCACCTCCCTCTAACAGTTCTCCCCCCTTTAGAAGCCTCCCTTTTTTTTAACACCTTTCCCCTAATCCTTCTATTAATTTATCCCTTTCTTTTCCTCCTTTCTCTCCTACTTCCCTGTACAGAGGGCCAAGTCTTTCCCTGAAATCAAATGTGTCTGATATACTCTTTTAGAGCCCAATCTGATGAGAGTAAGATTTACACAATACTTATCACCCTCCCTTCTTTCCCTCAATTATATTATATTTTCTATGTCTCTTCATGAGACTTTGCCTTATTTTACCTCTTTTTTTTTACTTTATTTTACCTCCTTTCCCCTCCCCCCCTTTTTTACAGTATGATATACCTTCCACCTCTAATTTCTTTTCGATTATTATCAA